>WURT03101891.1:0-12366 GCA_009936505.3 Holothuria glaberrima
CGTATAGAGCGATCTAGCACCAAGCAATACACTATAAACCGTGCCTCAGTCTCACACAGTGCTACTTTGAAACACTAAGGCGTATTTAGAGTATTTTACACATACGTCAAAACAAGGGCGTAGCCAGGGTTCATCTTAGGTGGGCGGCGGATGAAATGATGACTGATCGCCATCCTGGGGGAGGGTTCTAGAGGGAGGGGGAGTCCCCCTCCACTTTGGAAAATTTTGGCTTACTGAGGGTGGGCTAGATGCAAAATGGTGCTACATTTGATGCTAGATTTAAATTGAAGATATCTCCAGGTATTCCTATTTTTTAAGTAATGATTTTAATTTTTTATCTGAAATCTCCTTGAGAAATTTTTTCCATCCTCCCAGCCTACGCCCCTGAGTCGCGTAATGCTCGCAGCGTCTTTCATTTGTCAAAAGAGCTTAAATTTATATGATATATATGAATCAGAAATGTCTTGCATAAGGGAGCGCATTTTAGGAATTATGTAGGACTACATTTGGGCCAACTTTTTGGTGTGTAGGATCCCAGCATTCTCGGATGTAAATGTAACTATCGTGCCAAGGCTAATTTGGGAATACCGGAGTACGACATTCAAACTTGTTTCTTTTCTCCCTTCCCCCCTCTCAGTGGTGGCATCACCGTTCGGAAAGTCTGTCGGCGGGATGAGGTGGGGGGTTAGCTCAAAATTAATGCATAACCACACCCCCTCAAGAATCCATACCTTGTTTACCTTCCTGGGTTTAACCTCCCTCTCCCAACCCCTTCATAGTCTCCAGGGGGGCTACCACTGCCCCTCACTCTTCCCTCTTCTTCCTCTTTTATTTTTTCTTGTTCCTCTTTTCCCCTCATTTGGGGGGGGCGACTGCCCCCATTGCCCCCTGGCTATACACCACTGCATCGAAACTATTTTAGTTCAAGGAGTAGTACAGTATCTCGAACTGCAATTTCAAAAGACTTGGAGGGGTCGGTCGTATGCTCAGATTTTGGATAGCATTCTCAGGGTTAAGCTTAGAAATTGCCTATTATCATCAATTTTAAAACATACTGAAATAAATATTGTTGACCTCGCTCTATTGTTATATTAAATTGAATCAGGTTTATGGGGTGGATGATTTGGAACATTTTCAGAAGGCATTTGATAACTGTACAGTAGCTCGCTTCTGCCTGTCTTCAGATCGGCAGCTTCCGAGACTGAATGTATGAGCAGCCAGAGCTTTAATAATCAGTGACTGCAAGTCAAGATAGCGTTGGGTGAATATTGGCTGAGGAAAATAGGCCATGTACAATAAACGAGGAAACGCTGAGGTGGGGGTGAGGTATACATTTATCAAATTCCAGTTTGTAAATTTGTTTCCTAGACAGATAAACTGTTTCTGATTTTGCATACATTCAAAATGGTTGGAACCATGGGCGTCGATCCCAAAGGGGGCATGTCCCCAAATATTTGAGTAACCGCCCATTGACTTTGATTTTTCACAAAATAAATTATTTGAAAATGGGCTCATGCCCCTCCCCCCCATTGTGAAAACAAATCACCGCCGTTGGTTGGAATCCCCTGTCCAGAATCCTCAGTTCTCAACTCGACTGCCTATCACAGATAGATTACGAAAAAATATTCTGCACATAATAACGATGATCAAAAATAGGCTCGGTGGGTTCCCATCATCAAAATACACATAACGATGAACACAAAAAAGGTTCCCATGAAACCTGAAATCCAGAGGCAGCTGTGACCTAGTACGGTAAACCTTAACCAGTACAGTGTGACATTAATTAATACTATAACGTTAGGTATGTCAACAAGCTATGGACTAGAGGCTTAGCATATAGGCCTAGAGGCTAGGTCTAGGCTATAATTAGGCTGCACTTGGTCAAATTTTAGGCTCTATGACATAGCTAAACATTTTTGTTGTTCATATCAATTTTTTGAGCCTTTCAATTTATGATGAATGAATCCCGCACATATTTTCTCTGTCGTATATAGGCCCCCTATACTTGAGTAGCGTCTTAACTCTTTGCCAAACATGACGTCTCATGACTGTTACGCCGTAATACATCTAGCCTACGCTTTTTTGGTAGCGTTAGGCCCTTAAGACGTAGGCCCCTAACTGTTACGAGTTTGTCCGTACTCAAGCGTAGCGTAACTTAAGTCACTCTCGGTTACGTTTCAAAGCCCAAATGTTCGTCAGTGCTGCTTACTGCTTACCTTGAATTATATGTTTCATATAGTAAGAGCTGATTTCTTCCTTCGTATTTTATGTTCATTGCAAAATTGTTTGTAGCTGTCATAGTGGTAACCTAAGCAGGGATCATAATTTCGGGCACTGAACGTCGAAGTCAACGTCTAACGTTAGCGTCAGGCCTAACGTAGGTTAGTTTGGAATCTGTCTTAAGAGTGACTTCCCCTTCTTTGCAGCTGTATTACTTCCATTCATTTGCAAATTATGCAAAACATTTCCAGGTATTTGAGTTTAAACGTACCAAACTGCTTTTGATAGAAGAAACCATTTGCACAGCACAAAATATTGATTGAAGTTTGGGTGGCTTGTCTGGTGTCTTAGCAACCATAGGCGCCGCCATATTGCCTGAATCAGCTGAATAGCCATCGTGATTGGTCAATACATGATTGAAAATAGGAATAATTTTAATTAGTTACAAAAAAGTGTGCACAATGCTGTCGTGGGGATAAACATTTTTACGATGTATATAATATTTTTGAATTTTGTAATATACTTTAAAGTAATCCCTCTTTCACTTTCACAAAACAAGAGAACAATTGAGCTTGTACTACGGCCTATTACTGTAAAGAGGCTTCAAAATAGGGTTCTGTTGTAGACCCCATTGTTGTTAAATTGTCCTTTGAACAGTTTTAAATGTTATTATAAGCACATTTTATTTTTGCTTTATCTCTTTAGGCTGATATTAGTGTGTTGTTTTTAACATGGCTGTTCACTTCCTGTTTGTAGAAATATTGGACAACCTATTGAAGGAAGGACGAAAAATCGAGGATAAATATTTTCAAGCTTTTTTTGGAGAGAACCCACCCAATCGTTCCCAGTCAGAGGCTTTAAGAAAGGCACTCTCACAACCTTTTACTGTAATCCAAGGTCCACCAGGTAAGTTGTAATATAGTTGAACTTTTATTCTAAAAACTGTCCAATGGTCATAAAATTTAATACTTAGATTTGTCTTTCATGTTTTCCATTACTTCAGTTACTATAGCAGTGATAAGAAGTTTCAAGTGTAAACTGAAGAGGCAAATATTTACCAATAGTCTTTGATGAATTTGTACACTTGACTGATTAATTTATATTTTGCACACATGCTATGTGTTTAATGACACCCATCATTTGTAGGATGTTTTAGGAAACTATATTTTTGGTGTAGGTTGGAGTTTTTTATTCTTGCCAAAAGTATGAGTAACCTGTGCAATCCTGGTGGGGAGTGTCAGTCCATGTGTGCATGTTTGTAATGATTTAAGGTTGTAAAAATGATATCTCAAAATACCAGAGGTAGACAGTATTCACACTTGGTGTATAGATTTGCTGGTGCATTATGAGGAAGGATGATTTTGTTTTTGATGGTCAGAGGTCGTTTGAGATTACGAGAGATCAAAAACTAAGAACTTTGTAAACAATATTCCAAGGTAAAAGGGTGGATACTTTATACTTGGTATATGGATTTATCATATTGAGTGGAAGAACCCTGTCATTTTTGATGGAGGTAAAAATGTCATCTGACCTCACCTGAGGTGAAAGTATGAAACCTTGTAAACTGCTTGTAAACATTACATTTTAAGAAGTGTGACATTGAGAGGTGTCATACCAGTGTTCACGCTAAGGCGCGGGATTGCCTGAATCTGGCTTTTGTCTTCTGAATCCTGCCTAAATCTAATGCAGGAAAATCCTGCACACTCCCCGCAGCGGAGATTGTCGTACAATTATACACACAATAAATTGCGATAGAATCTTTATCAAATGATAACTCCCAAGCTGCCTTGACTTCCGATCAAAATTTACACTGATATGGTAGCAACAGATATCGTAATCTAGCCATTCACAGTGCAGCTCTCGTGTTGCTACTGGTCGTGTGTATCCCAGTATTGAATTCGAGTCATTAATCATATGTTTGATATAGGGCCAGAATGTATGCAAACACGGATACCTTAGGCCGGCCATGTCCGTGTTTCTTACAGAAGTTCTAATGAAATGTACAAGGAAAGCACAAGGAATTCAGTGCATGTGTAGGTCTGTATTTGTATGCAAACACTAAGACATTAGGCTACGCAGCTGCTCTGTACAGATGGTGACATACATGGCAAGAACATTGAGCATGGTCCAGGAAATAATGGTATTATTCAATTGCTTCTTGTACCGTTCAATTACAGTTGTTACATCATAGTTTGCAGTATATTACTGTTGGTGCTTTTATGTAAAACATGCATGTTAATTTGTGCGAAATTTAAGTGCGCCATGCACTAGTATTATTTTTGCAATAACAATGTCTGAAACGTAAGCCAGATACTAAATTCATACTAGCTGCTGATTTGCGCACAGCTAGCATTCGTTGAACAGATATTTACATAGGGATTTATAGTGGATGCATGCACTACCTGCTGGTGTATGAAACACGGAAAACAAACAGGTGTAAGCCTGCACTCTGTTTATGTATATGTAAAGCCCAACAGGATGGTGTGAAATAGTCAGGTACATGCATGCATTGGAATATTGCGGGCTTTTAGTTATTTCCTTTTAACCATTTGTTCAGTGAGCGACTTGGGCTCCGATTACAATCTAAACGGAGAACGTGTGAATCAATTTGTTAAGCCCTGTTATGTACTAATAAAGCAAATATGGGCTGCTGCTATGAACGGAATAACAAAGGCACTACATTTTGTTAAGGGGTATTGGAAGGCTTACTGTGAAAAAGTAAAAATCAGTTCAATCACGGAATTATATGCTATGATGAGAGAGTCACCAACAGTTTACTTGGTCATTGAATTGGCAAATAAACATTGTTTTTAAATGGAAGATGTCAACGCAAAACATGGGAGAGAAAAATGCTTAACTATTTAGTTGTTTATTAAAGCCTGAGGGAAATCCTTTTAAACTTTTGGTTGAATTAAGCACTGTTTAAATGGCCGATCAGTCATTTAAACATTTGAACATGACAGCCCTAAATGGAAGGCTCTCCTTAATTTTGGAAATCCTTCTCAAAAAAAATTTGATAGAGGAAATTCCCTTTCAGGTTCAATTCCCATGATGCTAAAATTGAATACCAAGTTTTAGCCATGCCTAGTTGACCACTATTAATTCACAGTCTATCAGAGAACTTCCTGTGCAGTTATCTTGAGATCAATAAAGTTAAAGGGGTTTGTTGTTGTATTGCAGTGAGACACAGATGTAAGTTACAAGGATCATCACTGAGTAACAGCTCTTAACAAAAGGATGGCTTGACCCTTTAAAGACTGTTTGATCAACAGAGCCAGCTTGTTTACAAAAGGAATTAACTGTTGCAAGTGTAGAGACAAGCTTCACTGGGGAAAAGGGCTTTGTTCAGGGTAAAGTTGGCTAAAACCTCCTATTGAATTCTAGCAGCATGCTAAGCAACACTGCGTCATACTCATACTTGGTATATAGATTGAGTACAAAGGTCAGAAATCATAGGGTGTCACCAGTGCATGGTCACACTGTGGAAACATTGTAAACACCACATGGCATAAAGGATAACCCTGATGGCTCTGGATGCCTAACGTGGAGTAAAGCCAGAGGTCAAAGGTCATTTTAGGCCATTGGAAGTCAAATTGCTTAAACTTGTAAACATCTGATGTCTCAAGAAGTGTAAACTTGGGGGATCCCATACCTTAGCATGTTGATGCTTCACATTCAGTCTAAGACCCCTATTTTGGCTAATAGTCGACGGTCCGTTGAGGTAACTTGAACTTATATCATGAAAACTCATAAAAAACATGCCATTTCAAGAGGTGCAAATTTGAGGGATCTATCACCTAGCATGTATGGGCTTCACGTTAAGATTATATGGCTAATGTTTTTGGTAGAGGTCAAATGTCATCTCAAGAAAGACACCTTTGAGGGATATCATACATTGCATGATGATTCACAGTTAAATTCAAGATCCTTGTCTTGTTTGGTGAAGCTCAAACGTTATTTGAGGTCATGAGAGGTCAAAATGGAAATGTTGCAAGTGTTATACGTCAGGTCCCTCAAAGGGAATATTGTGTTTTAAATGCACCAATATGGCTTAAAAAGAAAGTACCTTAAATCATTATTAAACTGTTTAATCTCACCAATAGCTTTCTCCTCAAAATATTATGCATTACAAGAGTAATGGATTTTGCATCATTTGAAATTTTGGGGGAACAAATTACTTTTGTGCAACAAATAACCAAATTTTTCCATGTGAGCCTCATGTCTTGAAAAGAAAGCTACCATACCATCTTATTTTGAAATGTCTATCTTTCTGTACCTTTTGATATTGCATGGTATAAAAAATATAAAAAATTTTTTGTTCACATTATTTTCCTTTAACTGTACATCACAGTCTTTCAAGCTGCCAAGGCCTGTACTGACCAGATTCATTTGGCACTGCCCAGCACAGAACAGAGTGAAAAAGCTTAACATGTATACTGAGTTCCCATATTTTCGTGTGTCCCCTATTTTTGTGCAGTTCACACCCGCACCATTAGGCCTAGATCTATTTGCGGCTTAGCCTAACTGCATGGAAATTGGCATCTCCAACCTGGGTCTACCCACTGTTCAAAAGGTTTTTTAGTCATAAGGGTCGTTATTCATAACATGCTTTTCTACAAAAATAAGGTTCATTATCCATAAAGTTCGCTATTCTTAATTTAAAAAGGGGTTTGCTATTCATAATAAAAAAGGGTTTGATACCTAGTGAAAAATGGGAAGAAAAGTTACTGCTTTAGGATGATGTTCAAAATCTTCCAAAATCGTCCTGCCATTAGAAATCATCAAGGACAATTATCCATTCCAGTATCACTGCCTAGACTACTCCATTGTAAAACAGGATCAAATTAATGAGCAAAGTCATAAACCTTCGGTGTCTTTGTGTTTTGGAAGATACAATTAAGTTTGTTCTTGAGCAGTAAGCAGCAATATTTGAGATACCAAATCCCCATTTTAAAGAGGAACGGTTGGCCGATTACGTTATAAACTATTCCATTCTTAGTTACCTTGAAAAATCATCCAAAAGGCACAATTTGTCCTACCAGAATTGTCCAAAAGGCAAAGGAAAAAAATGGACGACGAAAAAACGTCGTCCAGAATCTTCCAAAATCGTCCAATTTTTCACTGGGTATTCATACTTTGGAAAAAGGTTTGAGAAAATCTCTAACCACAACTAATCCTCTTTAGTAAACTGTGCAGCTCAACTTCCTAGTAGGCATGAACCTCATCAGAGCTTGTATTGTTGAAAGTCACTCATGGATGACACAATGAGAAAGCTGTGCTTGGCCTGAATAGCAGAGCCTCCCCAACAGTTGTGAGGAAGAAACCATTAAGCAAACAAATCAGTAAGGTGGAAAAATCCTTCCTCCCCGAGTTGCCAGTGGTAGATAGGGTTAGATTAGGTAATGGGGAATACCTGTCATGATATAAAAGAGTTTTCCTCCTTTATATAATTGTTTGGCTGATCATTTTACTGCCAAACATCTATCTAGAAATTCCACCTTAAAGATTTTTTCACAAAATACTCTCAGACATTGGAGCAAAAACATTTGTGCGTATACTGACATGATTCATGTCTATAAGACTGGCAAATAATAATAATAGGAATTTATATAGCGCAAAATGCTGGAGCCTCTAAGTAATAAAAATAGAAAAGAAAAAAAAAGAAAGTGAGAATCATCTGTAAGTAATACTGAACAAATGGGTTTTTAGGTGAGATTTGAAAATGTTAATACTTTCATTGGCCAAAATTGAGAGAAATACTGTTCCATAGTGTGGCGGAGGCATGGCAGAAGGATCTATGACCAAAATGAATTGAATTGATATTGTCTGGAATAGTGAGAAGAGAGGTTTGAAGATCTTAATGTTCTAGCTGGAGTATATGGATGAGTAAGTTTTGATAGGTAGAGGGGCGTAAATCCAAATAAGGCTTGCTTTATGCAGATTGGAAGGTCTAATTCTGATGCCAGTGTACAACCTATGTAAAATGGATATGAATATGTTTTAAAGGTTTTATTGACATGTTACAAATTGAACACAAATAGGAGGGTTGCTTTACAATCCCATTCATCTAGAATGGGATCAGTTCTTTTAGCCAAAACTCTTGTATATTTTGAATGTCTAGTTTTCCACATGATCTGAATGCAGACTTCTTTACTTCTCCCAGGCTGACAAAATCTTTACATGTGTACTTGCTAGAAGCAGAGTACAGTACAACTCAGGTTTTTATTGCCTTTTTGATTTTTCTTTTGTGCTAGCCAGAGATGTAAGACCTCCGGAAATTTCCGGAATTCCGGAAATCGGAAGTTGTCAGAAAATTCTCCGAAAATGCAAAAAATCGCAGATTCAAATGTCGGATTTTTCTGGTAGCTTGGTACTTAGGTGCAAACAACTGGTCCTCCACAACTAACAATCCGGAAACTCCCTTCAAGTAATCCGCAGTAATACATGTGTCACTTGCATTAATGATTACACAGAAATAAAGGCCTTGGTATGCACAGTGTACGGTGCAGCTTTGCGTACTGCCCTGCAGACTTGGTTGAACGTGTCCTTTGTAATGGGGCCTTGAACTGACCATGGACTGTCGCTGTAAAATACAAAGCCTTCTACGTAGGCTCATGCGTAAATTAGATCATGCATGCATTGGATGTACGTACGATCCAATTCCATCCAAGCGCGAGTTAAGCCATGCTAGCTGTGTATAACACCGATATTTGGATACTTTCTGATCGCAAATTTTTTTACAGGTTTGCAGCATCAAACAGTTTCAACCAAAAGTCATGAAACGGAACTTAAAACCGCAGCGAAGTTGAGGAATTTTTTGTACTCAAGATGGTCGGTTTGAGATCGTTATCGTTGACAGTAATATTACTTGGATATATATTATCAGCCTACCATTCTCATGTTAGGCTAATGATGCAACAACGTGACCTAACGTTAGGCCTAGCCTATACTGGGCTATACGGTGATTGCTAACTTTAACGTTAGTGTTTAGGCCTAACGGTGAGTAATACTTCAGGCACTTTGCCCATTGTTTATTGTGTGAAGACTTCTGGCAGGTGCTTGAAGCTTACAGGAAGTCAGCATTTGGATAGGCCAGAGGTTGAGATATATATAGCCTAGCCTATATATGTTTGCTTTGTGGATTCTTTCTTACAAAAATTGGTTAGGCTATTTTTAGTACATTAGTATGCTTGAAAATCTGAAAATGGTTGCACCATTTTGCATCTTAGGCCCCTGCTGAGGGCAAAAATTTTTCAAAGGGGAGGGGGACATCCCCTCCCCTTAGACCCCTCCCCCAGGCCGGCAATTCCTGTGAAGAACACTTTCAGGAAATGAGTTGCTATCCCACTTACATCTCTGGCTAGCATTTAGAAACTGCATGACATTTATTCTAGTAAGTTGACATGCTGAGAAATGTCCCATTAGATATAAATAGCTTCCAAAGACCTGTTGGAAGCAGGTCTGGGTTGGATTTTCTTTTTGTCTAGCTCACTCAACAATTAACATTCTTTCACACCTCAGGTAAACTGCCCCTAAATTTACCTATTATGTAACTAATCATACAAGTCATCACAGTTTGCATAATTAGCCTGTTCATACGAGTCTTTGTGAAGGTCAGTCCATAGTCATCTTGCAAGGTGTTAGTAAATAAACTCTTTTCAGTTCACTGAGCTTTAATTTGCAGAAGAGATAAACCACTGAGCTCTGTGTGTTTGCGGATGAGGCAAGAAAGATAAAGGTAATCCAGTGAGATATTGGGTGAGAGAGCTAAAACATGCAACCTAAGGGTAATGGGGAAAGGTTCATCATGATGTTATATATTTTTTACATTTTTTTCTGTTGTATGTAGGAACTGGAAAGACACGCACAGGTGCATACCTGACCAGCTTCTTTGCCCAAATCAACAAGAAGGTTTTCCCAAGAACTCAGAAATCACAAATTTTGTACTGTGGTCCTTCCAATAAGTCAGTGGATGTTATAACTGGTAGGTTTCTTGATTATTCAAGTATATTTTACCTTCCACTAGTTCTTTTTGTTTGAAATGTACTGAGCCAGGGACTATTATAATCGCTTTGGTCATAACTTTAATCACTGCTATTGTTACGTCCAGCATGTATTTCTAGTGAGCCTATTAATGTGACTGTAGCTTTACTCATTTCCTTGAGGCAAACATCTAGACTCAATTACCCCTAAGCCTCATCTTTCATCTGTGGTCGTTTTATTTGCATGATTACATACACAGCCTTGACTATCCCTGCCCATCAGACACACTCAGTGCTCTTCTACATGGGCAAAAAGCTGAAGATTAGAAATGCTGTGAAAATTAGAGTGAGGGCCAGAATTACAGTCCACAGATAGTAGTAGGGGGACTTGTAGACTATCAATACCTCTGAATATTCATTAGGCTACACATGACACTGGACTTTCCGTAATTGCTAGCTAATGAAAATATTTGTGTGCCATGCATGGTTATACCATAAGTTTGTAAGATGGTCAGTGCATCTGTGTAATTAAGTCACTGAATGAAACTGAATATCACACATGAGACAGAAAATGAATTTTTCTTTTCTTGAAGAAAGCTATTTAGTGGATTTTAATTTTCTTGAAGGCTACCACTATACCCACACAATCTGTGCAAAAATGGGGGCTAACCACTCTTCCTTCAGGAGGATAGACCTTACATATTACTTTTAACTACAGCTTGACATTGCAGTAGAATCCTGTGTATTGAAAATTTATCTAAACTGGATTTGTGACTTTGCCAGGCTAGTATTCCCACAAGGCAGTATCCTCCAAGTTTTTAGGCAGGGTATGTAGAGGCAGACCCTTATCAGAACTTTCAGCAGAAATACACTGTTTTCTATACTCTAGAATGGTAATGGTAAGATGTCAAACCATCTAAAATAGCTCTCATTTGGGCTGCAAAAAAGCAATTTTAAACTATTTGTCAAATTTAGAAGAAAAACTTCACAAACTTCCTTTTGAATTCTTACTTACTGGTGTAGAGCAAACCTAAGCTTGCTCAGCAGGTATATCTGTCTGTAGTGCTGGAAGAGCTTAAGAAAACATGCTTCCCTTTAAAATCAGTAATATTTTGAATTGCTTGCTTTCAATTTTTGATTCTTTAGCTTGCTGAAGGCAGGAAAGGAATCTGTGCGATGGTTATGTCGTGTGTGTGTATGTGTATGTGTGTGTATGGGTGTGTGCGTGTGTGTGTTTGCATGTATGTGTGGCATGTGTGTGTATGTGAAGCCTAGCTAGAAAACACAATATCTCAAGATAGCAATGACTGACACTTCATACTTGGTATATAGATTTTTGATGTTGAGAGGAAGTACCGTATTGTTTTGGTGGAGGTCAAAAGTCATTTGAGGTCACCAGAGGTGAAAAGCTGAAAACTGGGTAAACACATTATCTTAAGATAGCAATGACCGACACTTTTCATATGTGGTATATAGATTTGTCATGTGGGGAGGAAGTACCCTATTGTTTATGGTGGAGGTTAGAAGTCATTTGAGCTGCAGAGGTCAAAAGCTGAAAACCTTGTAAACAATATCTAGAGATAGCAATGACAGACACGTTCATATTTAGTAGATAGATTTGTCATGTTGGGAGGAAGTACCCTATTGTTTTTGGTGGAAGTCAAATGTCATCTGAGGTCACCAGAGGTTAAACTGCAAAAACCCTGTAAATGGATTGTAAACACAATATCTCAAGATAGCAATAAACCACATGTTTCATGCTTGTTATATAGATTTGACATGTTGAGAGGACGTACCGTGTTGTTTTTGGTGGAAGTCAAAAGTCATCTCTTAAAGGTCACTAGAGGGTAAACTTCAAAAACCTTGTAAATGGCTTGTGAACACAATATCTCAAGATAGCAATCGATAGAAACTTTTCATATTTGGTATGTAGATTTGTCATGTTGAGAGGAAGAACTCTACTGTTTTTGGTGGAAGTCAAAGGTCATCTGAGGTCACCAGAGGTTAAACTGCAAAAACCTTGTAAAGGGCTTGTAAACATGATATCTCAAGATAGCAATTGATAGAAACTTTTCATATTTGGTATGTAGATTTGTCATGTTGAGAGGAAGAACTCTACTGTTTTTGGTGGAGGTCATAGGTCATCTGAGGTCACTGGAGGGTA
>WURT03101902.1:0-12366 GCA_009936505.3 Holothuria glaberrima
TAACTAACTAACTAACTAACTAACTAACTAACTAACTAACTAACTAACTAACTAACTAACTAACTAACTATCTGACTGACTGACTGACTGACTGACTAACTGACTAACTGACTAACTAACTGACTAACTGACTAACTGACTAACTGACTAACTGACTAACTAACTAACTAACTAACCCTATCGTTCATCTTCGGTTCCCTTTTGCTCCGTTTCTCCCTTTCTTTTTTCCTTAATTTGCCCCTTTTCAACCCGGTGTTTTGAGCTGATCTTGCCCGTCGAAACCGTCAGGGGGCACTTTGCCCCCTCCCCCCGACAGATACACTACTGGGCAAAACAGCCATGTTCTGAATTCCCTGCTTTAAATGACATCTTGGTATCTTGTTTGGTTTTCGAATTATAGTACCGTAATATTTGTCGCACATTTTAGAAAATGTCTTGTGACAAGTCTACAATGGTAACGCCGGCTCGAGACGTGTTCCCTGTACATTACACTTTGTAAAAGATTTTCTCATATTCAGGTGGTACAACATACACTCATTTGAATGGCCAATGAAGCGATGATGATTTGAATTTATATACCGCACTATGCTAATCTATATGTGGTTGGTTTTAATTACGTGGCAAGGTTTTTGTTTTTTAACAGTTGGGTTGGTTAAGATGACTTCTTACTTTACCTTCAGTGTGCAACATTTATTTTCAGAAATATCAATAAAGATACCTGCAAAGTTAATAAGATAAGATTTGGAGCAAATAGCTGATATTCCAAAATAAAGTTTGAACTGCTGCTAATATCATCTGAGCATTGATTTCAGAAATGCACGTACCGAGAACAGAGTTTTTGAAATATTACACTTAGAACCTAGTGCAGATCTTTAAGGGGGGGGAATAAAGTTAGAAAGAAAATATGTACAAAGACCAACAAATGTTAGTCCCGAAAAGGGGCATGTAACTTGAAAATTTTTCACACTCTTAGACTTATTTATAGCCTTTCGCCACGTACAACAGTTCGAGGGGAAGTCCTGATGGAGGTCGAAGCCAGCTATATTATACATCGTTATAGCGAGGTTTCACGCGTGCAAAAGTCAACTAACGCATCCACCTTCTGGAGGGCAAGCAGCACTCTCGGACGCTGGTCATTGAAATACAGCAATGCGATGCATGGCGCGGTGTCCTCTACAACAACCAGTGCGTTCACTGAATTTGACCTTTTAACCTTTGGTGTTAGCTCCCTGTATCGATATAATATAGAACTGGAATACACCGTCTGTTTCATTTTGTATAATATTGTACATAACTTGATTCGGTGCCAAACGATCGACTTGGTGGAACACATGACTCTTAAACATTTGTAACGGGAAAATAATTCCTATAGGAATAATAACATATTTGCATTGGATCTTTGGTATATTTTGGGGTTACTTTTGATCAGGTAGTCTCGCAACGAGCTCGAAAGAGACCTCAGCTAAATTTCCGAGGAAGACAAATCGTAGGACACCGTGGCCGACCCATTAGTTAATGAGGCCGGGGCCCCAAAACAGCTCTCAAGGCGAGGCTGGGCTACGAGACCTTAGACGCTGTTGAGAAAGCAAAATCAAATACGGCTAGTCAGTTGGTCCGTCCGAGGGCGCTTCACCCAGGCGCGCAACCGACTTCGTCTGGCAACCCAATTTGACGACAAGCCGTGCCAGTGTGAAAGGAAGCTGGGTATCCGGAGTAAGACCAGCGTTAAGGCCTACCTAAAGCGAGATTTGAAATCACGCACTTGCGAAACAGTTGGTGCACAGAATTTCTCAAATGACCACAATTTTATAAATACCCAGAGCTTCTGGGGGTTTCCCCCTGGGCCCCTCGTCTCACAGTATCCATTATGGGCTCTAAGGTAAGGCCCTTGAACCCCACACTTCGCCCTCCCAGGGGTCCCACGGACGGTGGGTCCCCAAGTTTAATTACAGAATTGATCCCCTGTACACCAACCCAAGTACGCCAGAGGGGCTGCAATCTCGCAAAGCACTAATTCATTATGGTTTAGGTTTGAAGTGACCCACCTCACAGTCGTCTCATCGTAATAAGGACTGCAGGTCAGTGTTGCAGGGAGTCATATCCGAAAATTGTCCCTCACTAAAACAGGTGATTTGGGGGTATCATATTTTTTGCCATTGAATCACAGGGGATGCGCCCCCCCCCCTCCGACTATCGTCGTCTATGGACAGGCGTGGGATTTCGGGACGGTGGGCAAGTCACATTGAGTAGATAAGCTACTCTGGTAGAATTTTAAAGATACGCCGTCGCGTTGAAATACACTTATGCGTACGTGACTACTTCTAAGTTGAAAAGGGGGGTGGGGCTTCAGCCCTTTGCTCGAAATTTCAAAGCATGTTTGCCCGAAAATACCACATGTATATTTTGCCGAAATAGCACTACTTCCTTGCCGAAGGCTGAGTCTGCAGTTCTCAGCGCCCTCCCCCCCCCCCAACCTCGTACGCTAAGTAAATACTAGTTATGTTTTGTGTCATAATTAGTGCCGTGGTCAGCGATGTGCCCATCCTACTATGGCTATGATTCAGTAAAAGGGACGTTCATTCCTTAGTAAATTTCATCTGTAAAATACTGTGAATATGGCCAGTGAGTATTATTGGCAACCGTCTTTGATATGGCAAACAATTGCCAGCGTTACTACATTCCCCCATCGATGGCATTATAAAGAAGGTAGCAGACAGAGTGAAGGAATAAATGTTGAAAGCCGTCAGTGTAGCAGTACAACAAACAGTAGACTCCCGACAGCCCGATCGAAGTTGACGAGCCAATAAAAGTCCCCATTGACAGGCTTAAATCTAAGTATAGTTCTTGGTATCAGACATCATGGCGAGCCACAATCTTCTGAGTCAATTTTATTTGTGTGTATGCTATTTCCTCAATTTTCTTCTATATATCTAGAAAAACACAAGCGACTGATGAAAGTATTTATCCTCAAACTAGCTCTGTTTGGAGTCGTGTAGTCGAAACCAGATAAAAAATAGCTGATAACAGAGATGTGTAACTGGGACACTGACACCGCCCACCTAATGCCACAAAATCGGCATAGCAATCAGGTGAGATCATCCAAACAGTCTGACATCGGTGACTCACATCCTTCGTGTTCACCTCCGTAGATCCGCTTCTCGGGTTGTTTGGGTGTCTATAGGCTACAAAATATTTCATTGACTTCCTCCTCTCCTTGTACACACCTACAGGCTGAGTCTAAATATTTGCACCACAAAATTTTCTTAGCTCCCTTACTGGTTACAATCAAGTTGGTCATGACTATTACGTTATTAGACTTTTTTAATTAGTCTTTTATCTGTTTACGCAGAAGCGTACCTAGGATTAAGCCCGTTGTGGTGGTAGGTGGGGGAGAGGTGAGGGTTGGTAGTTCAGGCCACTCCAACCCGATGACACTAGAAGCGCAGTCGCCACGCAAAGTCCCCCACCCCCACCCCACCCCCGGCTGGGAGCCCGGGACACTCAGGGCGTTTCTTTATTAGATTTACTCGTCAGGGTGCATTGTGTCATATAGTAGGAATATTTTTAAAAAGGAACAAGTTATTTATACAGCATTTCTTGCTCTGGAATCATTGGAAGTTGAACCCCAACCACTGACCCCTTCCCGTCCTTCGATGTGCACCTGCTTTTCTTCCAGCATAGCTTTTGTACCTGAAAATGATGCAAAGAAGCGTGCACATAGAGCAAAGTGACATTGGAAAACGACTTTCATTTCTTCATAGCCGAATGTTTAAGTCGAGGCCTTTTACGGTTCGAAATGAAGGCTAGCCTTGGTTTTTCAGATTCACCTGGGGCTAAATTCAAACGAAGCTCTCGAAACATGATAAGTGTTTGAAGTATAAGTGTTTATCGAATTCGCGATTGCATCCCTCAAAGCCCTTTAAAACATTTCAATATTTTTTCTCTTTCCTCCCAGAATCTCACCATCGTACTGGTTTCATGTAAGATAAGAACCAGATTATCAAGCCGCCCATAAGTACGTAACCAAAGAAGAATATAATTTGTAAAGAAGAAATTGTGGAAATTTATGACATCATCATAACATTAATCTCCTTTACACCAGACACACTTAACACCATAGTATGTGTGATATAGTTTACTGCGGGACAAAGTGGCAAAGCGTCCACGTTGCCACGAGACCAACAACCCCCACCCCCCCAATCAAACCCACCCACCCCACCCCACCCCACCCCACCCCACTGGTCCAAACGGGACTGCTGGTACACCCCTCATCTTTTACCTACGCTTAATATATATGCGTATGCGTATATATCTACTTTCTATGAAGAAAATCGCCATTCTCTCCCTTCGCCGAACCCCAAGCCCCGCCACAGCTATGACGGCACAGTCGGCATAAATAAGGCTCCCACATACCACGACAGCTCTTCAAGGAAATAAGCGGCTCACAGAAAACAATTAGCGTTACCGGCTGTGTAATCATAGTGTCCTAAAACATCACTGCGAGGACTTAAAATGAACGCGAGAAAGTAGGCAGCCACTTTGCCTGCCTAACAGGCTGTATAGTATATTTCTTGTTCAGGGTTGGGTGTTGGGCAAACCGAGTCCGCCACCAGTTATGCCAATAATGACCTGTTACGGTTACCTTTCTCAGACTGGAAATCGGACGAAATCAATCAACCCAAAATTAGAGACAATCTCATCCGACTGATCACTGATGCATGGTTGAACTTGTGGCGGCGGTGGCGGTGGCGGTGGCGGTGGCGGTGGCGGAACTACCTGGGAAATGTGGGGCGATAGCACGCGACTATCTGTCAGTCTGCTGTAAAAAGTCTCTACAGTTGCTTCATGGCCCGAGACAATTTTATTCGTGGTTGAAGAGAGGGACAATTTGAAGAATTAGGCTCTGTAAAAGAGTGAGGGAGGAGCAGTCGGTCTCCTGTCCAACAACATTTCATCACCACTAGGCTTATCAGACAGCACAGTTTTAGATGTGGTCTTTTAGTAAGAGGGGTGCTCCCTTACGCCACCGTAATTACCTTTACACATCTCCCATGGTTCTCTTTTTTGTCAGCGAAACTAGAGATATTCTTTTACTCAGTTGAATAAATGAATTTTACATAATGGGATATAATCAACTAATGGTAGTTATTAAGAGAAAATATGTCCTATACACTTGGAAAACTGCCTGGTATGTGCCAACTATATCATTCAATCATACTTGGTCGATTTAAACCACACCACTAAAACCGACCCGAAAAAAGTGAGGGCGCCCGTCTGAAAAGTCATAGAAACACGTGCGAGGTACAAGACCTCATTATTTTCGAAAAGTGTGAAAACAAGAATGTAGTCCTTTTTGCAGTGAGAAGAATCTGTCAGCAAAAAGCTTGTAGTTTCGTCTGGCAAGCTCCGCTCTGAGTGACGTTACTTTGCATCGCGGAAAACGCATTTAATGTCAATGGATTTTGCTAGTCTAAGTCCCATAATGTATAACCGTATAATGCGATGCCACTCAGTCCTTGTGTGCCTGTGTAAGTTTAATATTTATGGATGTTTCAAAGACCTATCAAAACCGTTACCAGGCTTCTCACACTGGGCAGGTGACTTTTCTTCATATCTCTGTGACATTCCTATTTATTTCTGGTTAGTCACGTTATCTAAAATAGGCTAATTTTGATTCATGATTGGTCATACGAAATATTGTTCGGCGACAGGTGAATGAAAGTGGAAATTATTTAAATTCAATTTTTCGCGTTGTATCGCGCTGAGTCGCGCTACTAGTACAAAACCATTGTTTACGATTTTTATCGTATCATTTCACGCCTAGTGTGAGAGGGCCTTTATAGGCAAGTACAGTAACAAAAGAGAGCATCACTACTCACTTTGGAATATGATGTCAGCATTATGACTGTGTTTTTCTTGCCGTGTTTCGGCGTACCTTCAAACCGTGCTCAAATGTGGGGTGAAAGGCCTGTCTAAGAGTATGAGATCGGAAACAAATCGATAATATTTGTTACTCATAAAATAAGCGCAAAACGGGTGAAAGGGGTACGTGTAGTTCATTCTCCACCGTCGTGAATGACTCTTTGTCGTAACCTAACCGGGTTCCAAGGGCATTGCAGCAGGGAGGACAGGGCTGGGGATCTAAAGCCCCCAGCAATGATCGAGTTGAAATTTTTCTTCCTAAAGTTGTCATAAGTTGTGCCTGAGTACATCCAAAAATACTTAAGAAAATACAGGAGGTAAAGGGACACAGACCCTATCATCTAGTAAGAAGCCTTCTCAAGCTTCTCGGCCTTTCAGCTTTTACTAGATTATGTGTAGTTACCGGTATGTTCTTTTCAGCCAATCTAGAACGCGGCCACGTTTGACAGACTCATGATGTAGAGGCCTGAAGGTCAAGAGAATTGGTCATGTTAAGTCTAAGGGTCCCATGGGGACGTATATCCTTTGAGGATCACAACTCCTTCGGGTGTTACGATTGATTTTCGCCCTTCGACTTTTCGCCAAAGAGTCAAGGAGATTTTAGAAAATGGGCCCTATGGCGGGTCCCTGGATATCATATCGCAAAAAGAAACTATTGGTCGCCAACATGTCACTTCTTACTTCTTATTAAAATTTTGTCTCCATGCACCTACTGAAGTGTTTAGATGTATTTTCATATTTCTAGTACGACTAAGATTTGGCAAATTAAGGGTCGGTGCCAAAGTCTGTTTCATAGCGGAAAAGCACTGTTGGATTTTGACTACACTGTTACAGAATGAAATGTCATCATTTAAGTACTCCAATGCACAATTAATGTATGTACATTACATTGAAAAGGACGTTTCCCGCGATACAACGATGTACCCTCCTTAGGCCTTCAGGTGTAAGTTTTCATATTCCTTTAGAACACGACAAATCATTAATAGCAATATTTCTTTTTCATTTAATGAACACCACAAAAAATCACATAGGCATGATTAAAGGTGCACATTCATCACGCGAAGGATGACGTGTTCCAGAAGTTTGTTCCTCACAATACAACAACAGACATTATGCGCGTCGGTCACACACTACTTCACAAGATCCCCTGTAACACCTGGGTATACTCACCCAACTGTACAGGCTTACTGGGATATTTCCCGAGGGCACTGGGCCAATTTCGCCTGACGAAAATCTGTATCTTTAACTGTTTAATACCAGAGAAAATCGTTCGAGTTTTTCCAGTAACTGCAGAGACTTTGTTTTGCCAAGGCTCCATGGAGAGAGGGGGGGGGGGCTCAGGCCAACCCCTTGCTAGTATGCATGTGTATGCCTAACTGAGAGAAACTTGCGCATGCAGGGATTCATCATAATAAACTGACCAGAAATTGTCCTAGAAATCCCAGGATAGCAGGATAGGAAGTTTTAGTCACTTGTCAGCAGTACAAACCCTTTCACTAAGTAGAGTCGGTTTTTGGTACCCGAAAGGGGTTGTCGAATGGCAGAGTGGTCTATTCCAGCTGCTGTGCACCAATGTGTTTCACGTGTGGGGGTTCGAATCCCGCTCGATGTACGTGAGATTTTCTCCGTCGGTTGCCCAGCTGACGAAGTTGGTTACGCGCCGGACTGAAGAGCCCTAGGGCGGACCGGCTAACTAGCCGGCTTTGCTTGCTAGGGTACCCGACTGATTTGTTAACCGGCAAAGGATCAATAACCCGAGGACATTATCACCTGCGGGCTGAGGCTTCTTTGCTCATACCTTCCTTGCTGAGTATTAAAATTTTCATACATAGAGAGATGTCGAACAGTCAGCTACGCACCTATGCCTCACTCTCACGGCAGCTCGCCACAAAACATGATTTTACAGCAACATGAAAGCAAACATGTAATTAAAAAGAACGTCTGGTGCACAGTCAACGAAGTTTCGATAGTAATAAAGCAGTAAAATAATACTGACAATAGGAATTTAATAATATTTCGCTGATAATACTCATGTGAACGAATCCAAAGTTCCCGTGAGACTCGATGGCTGACAGGTACAGGGTAATAGGCTGTAATTGGTGTAGTTCAGCCAGAGTTTGGGTGCAAATTGTCACCGTTGACCAGTAGGAATGTTTATTAATGATGTAATGTGAGCACGTGAGAATATGTAGAAATACCTCACACTCATCACGAGAAGACAGTAATGACATATTTGCGAATGCTGCAGAACTACGAAGCTACCTTGGAATCCTCATTAATTTACCTCTGGAGACATGGTTCCTTTTTTAGAGGGCGCTTTATTAGAATGAATTACTCTGAGTAGTAAGTAGTGAAAGCAATCGAAATACTAGGCAGTTTGTCAGTTTGAACGTGCGGTGAGTCAAGTACAGATCAAAGCCTCTAAAGATAGGATGGTGTACAATGAAGATAAATAACCAAATATTTGCGCTACGGGATTTCTTGGTCGAATTTATAATACTGAATGCAACTAAAGGGGTCAAAGGGTATACAATGCTCACTTCTGAGAGCAAAAATGTTCTGCTGCTAAGCTTTCGAACACAACCCTATACCCACAGTGTAAGAAACGTATCTTCCACGTAAAAGTTTCTACCCTGGATTCGGGCATTTGTACATACTCCGCTAAAGCTGAGACGTTCGAAAAGATTTGTGCGGGATGTCTACGTGTTAAACAAGCGGAAATTTTCAAAGGTGTTTTCGCCACTTCAACGACTTACCGTAGCCTGCGTAGCAGCATTCAATTCTGGGACAAAAACACGACAAAAACACGGCGTGTAGGTATACTTATACGTAAACGTGCACATAAAGGTATACCTTATTATCTGCTTATGCGTATACGTATACCTACACGTTTTGTATTAACTTTGTGTACATGTTCTTGCCTTGCAAGTTGCAATTGATACGGTCACCGTACGAAAATTCGGGTAAAATGACCTAACTGTGATTATCAGATGAGTCCAGAGCTTTCATATTCAAAAAAATTCTGCAAAGATTACGTCCGTTGATTAAAGGACATAAGCAATCACCCAAAATGTATTTTGAAACATCAGCTCAATCTTTCAAATTTCCTCTTATTTCACTTTCACGAACCTGTAGGCCTAATGATGTTTCCAAACATGTACTTGAACATTTAAGGTATAAGTAGTTTTTCTGCATGAAGTTTACACGTTGGTTAAAAAATTTTGGCACTTGATTAAAAAGAAGCACACATGAAATAGGATATCCGGGTACAATTATTCAAATCAGAGTGAGTAGTTTTTCCTTTAAATAATGCAACTCACCACAATCTTTTAGTTTGTGATAACATCATGTCACCACACACTCACTCCCTCGTTCTATGATGTTGACAGTGACAAAAAAAAGAAAAGAGTGTTGGAAATATTTATGTGGCATCTAGGTTACTCTCGATTGGCTACAAGGTGGAATGACAGTGGTGTAACTGGGGGGGGGGACTTGAGCAGAGACCCTTCTCTCCATCCCCAGCCTCCTCATTGGAAAACTCAGGAGTGAATAAAATATCATTTTCGTATCGATGCCTTTCCATGAATGGTGGGGTGCTCTATATAGTTCCCTGTGACGAATTTTCAGCAGGCCCGTAGCCAGACAAGGGACTGAAGGGGGGCGAAATGGCTTCCAGGGGGATTTTTTTCAGGGGCCACATGTGAATTGAGTCAATGACAACTTGAAACTTTCTTGGGGCGATAAAATTTTCAGGAGGGCTTTGTCCCCTTGGCCCCTTGACTACAGGCCTGATTATCATTCTCAGTTCTGTGACGGAAATGTGGTCATCTTGTGAAGCGCAAGTGCTTCCAAAAGAAACAAACCTTAGGTATCGCACTGACCAGAGAGCTGCATTTACTTAGGTAGAGACTGTAAGACTAGGTGAACAGGCTTCCCCAACTTTTTGTGAAGTCCTTTACTGTAAGGTATACAAGCTTTTCTATCTTTTCGTGTTTCTTTATACTGTAATAAGGCGCTCAAGCGTTGTCTGACATTTCGTTCTTTAAATTGAGAGAATAAATCTCGCTAATCAAAATGACCGTCTTGGTTTCGCGGCTGAAGATTTTTGCAATTTCCGGTGTAATTACGTTTTTATATCGGTTTTTCATCCTCTCGACATGTATGGTGTTACTGCCCCAGGGCAGGGGAAATGTGCCTCCCTCCCCCGCTAGCTACAGCCACTGACCGCTCGATAAACATAAAACAAAGCATGAAATAAAACTTTTCTCCTAAATCAATAACATTTAATTACACGTTTAGTGACCACTTTGTAAGACGAATGCGGTGCCTCTTTATCCCTTGAGGAGAAATTTGACAAATATGTAACTCGCATTGTGTTTGTTGTCTTCAGCATACAGTATAGTATGACTAAGTAACAAAATATTATAAGGCTACTTCAGCCTCATTGCCCGCTTGTATTCTTGTAAGGACTGACCGAGATAGTTTGTCCATGTTCGGAAGGTAGAACCGACGGAGTTGCGAAACCAGACAGAAATTTGCTTGGCAAAATTAAAGCCGAAGGGAAGACAAGACAGAAGAAGTAAAGTGTTAGGTATTAAAAAAACTCCAAATTGTAATCCCGAAAGCGACCAGTTTCCCGACGGTTTACCTGTTTTTGGTCTCGAAATGCAAGAAGGGGAGGTGATTCAACAAGCAACCATTTTCGGCGGGCTTTGCACTGTGCTGAGTTTTGTGGTTTCAGATTATTCTAATTCCGTTCCATGCAACAAAACAGTACGGTTTAAAGGGTAAATCTCGTCATCCCAGATAGTTTCCATTTCTCCCAGCTCCTCCCACAACCGTATAAAGCTCTTCCTTGTGCAAACTCAAACCTAGTTTATTGCTTATGCATGGCCATGTCCTGGTGAGCATACAAGGCTATTAAGTGTAATCCAAGCACACTCTCTGCATTGTGAGGAATGTGAGCTCATCTGAATCTAAGTTGGATTTTCAAAGTTTACTGTCAATCAAAGAGCAGTCACCGACTGAGAATTTTGATACTCCCACACTAAAAATGCACTTTTGTGTGACGAGTGTGTGTCTTTAAGTCCTCTCCCCTTACCAAGTACGTCGTTTACAGGTGGCTTGCACAGTTTAAGACAAAAGTAGGGAATTTCATCACCAATGGAATTCGTATAGTTGTCCTCGTTTGTTTGTTAGAATGTCATACGGTTGGCGCGACGGGTCAGTGATTTTTTCATCAGCCGACCGGTTGATTAAGATACATAGCATGCATGTTATCCACAACGTAAGTCACCACACCGAAAGTTGAACTGATTATGCTCTCAATGGGTACATTTACTCCTATGTGTGTCTAAAATTTTGGTGCGCTTCGCAAGTTTTGCCATTTTACAAGTCTGATTTTGAAAAAACCCAACTTAAATAACCCATCCCTGACGAAAAAGGGGATTATCACCTATTATGAAATTGCAAGAGACTATTTTTATGATTCAGCTGGCTGATTTTGGTTCGGGACATCATATAGGGGCTTGCTGATTCATGAGGGGGCTTGCTGCTGGTCACGCAAACAATCCAGTGCTAGGCCCGTAGTCAAGAGGAGCCAAGGGGGGGCGAAGTTGCCTTTGATTGAACTTGCATTTTTACACATTTGGTCCCCTGAAATTTTTTCGCCCCAAGCCATTTAGAAGCCCCTTCATTAACTTGTCTGGCTAAGGGCCTGTCCAATGCTTGTATTGATGTATCCAAACCGATGATCTCAAACCCACGTCAATATTCGTTGCATTTTAAAGTTTACAGTAGGCTAATGTGAATGTTCTATAGGCGTAGGATGCTGTCCTCTAGTGGAAGGGAGCTGAACATTGTTTTGGACAGGCTTGCTGTGGAGGGGTGTGAGGTTAGGGGTGTCCCTCTTCTCCCTTTGGAAAATGTTTGAATATTTGAGGGTCCTTAGATACGATTTGGTTCAACACATTGGGTCAATAGGAAAATTACTACAAATATTTGATATTTTTACAGCGGGAACAAATAAGGGCTTGTTCTGAAATTGAGGGTGGGTGGAAGTATGCTTCCACTCTAACACATTTAGGACTCGGGGGTTTATCCCCTACTGCCACCCCACCCAACCTTCACCCACTTTCTACCACTATGCAATGTGCATTGCAATGTGATGGGCACTTTACATACCATTGCGTGAAAATCTCCGAACAGAATCTCAGTGGTCTTCTTACCCGCAAGATTGCCCATTACGGCGGGTACTACTCAGTGAGCTGAATAATGGGATTACTGGTTCGCTTGTCTGTTGGTACTTGCATTGTAGCTTGCAACCAGGGCCGTAGCGAACGGGGGGTGTGGGGGTGTCACCCCCCCTCCCAATATTTGGTCGCCGTCGGCAAATTTTCGGTCTGTCGGCAAAAAGGGGAGAGGGGAAGGAAAAGAGGAGAGGAG
>WURT03101913.1:0-12365 GCA_009936505.3 Holothuria glaberrima
ATGATTTTTCTGCGCAGTCTGATGCTGTAACGTGGATCATAATACAAATGGAGTCTTTTAGTCATGGGTCACTGTCTGAATTATTCCTTACATCTTTTTGTCAGTATTGCCGCAGTTACCAACTGTCAATGATTTTTACCCGTATGCTTTTACATCTTTCTTAGAACCTGCGAATGATTTCAGCTCTCAGATAATCAGACTATAAAAAGACACTGTGGTTCGAAATAAATGACGTAACAATATGCCTAGCAAGCAAAGCTTTTCCCGGGTTTAAGAGTAACTGGTGTTTCTTGTGGGCGCCACTGGTGAGCTTATACCCTTTAGGATACCCTCGGGCTATGAGCAGTTAAAGTTCTATGGGTCTTTGGGCTATTTATATTTGTATCAAATATAACTGTCGCTTGCCTTACAGGGTGTCTGGAATAAAGATGCATGTATCATAATTGCGGTTACCTTTAACATTCCAAGAGCCTGTATAATCATGGTTACACCAAGGAGGCGGTTAAAACAAGCTGGGGCTATGTTAGGATTACGTCCAAGCAAGACGCCTGTGGCGAGCAAACTCACGCGGTGTGATGAATATGAAGATACATGAAGGGCGCCACACTCTGTCGAGAACGTTAGCAGCTGTATCTATCGGGCTGTTTGATGTCAAGTTTAAGGGAACAAGATTCGACTGTTGTCTAATAGGTGTGAGACTCACACGTCTCAAGCCAGCCTGGGGCGAACGTCCGCCCGCTCCTTGCAGCGAAGACAACTCTCCCCGAAAATACAAGAGATAGACTCGCTGGAGGGTCCAGATGATTCCGAATATCACGAAACCCAAACCTCTACTCCAAAATAACTCCGACATGCCAGTTTAGAACATTCGGTGGTCGGTTTTTTCACCTTGTCATTCTCGATTAGACGGTCTACTGAAAGTAAAGTTAACGTGTACTCTTGGCGGGAAGGTAGTCGCGGGTCCTCATGGGGCCTAGCCTATATACAACCCGCGGTGAAGAAAATCCGTGTTTTAGCCTCAGGTTAAAATTATCGTAGTAAGCGTCAAGTTTAGTGCTTGGGTATCGGATACATGCAACACTGTAGTATTTACGTACTCTACACATATCACACTGACATTCATCACGTAGGACTGTACATGTCGTTCGTACCAGGTATAGACAGATAGGTGGTGTAGTTTACGGCGTAATAGTGTCATCATCCTTATTAGTAAAATTGTCATGATGTAGAACTAAGGTCATGGTGAATGTAGCCTACATACCTGTCTGTGTCCTCGCCCTTCCAGACACATAAATCTGGCACATTTCCCATAGTGATTCACTTCGGACTGCCTTTATTCCTTTCAAGTCTAGATACTTGAATGTTGCTTTTTTGAAAATGCTCAGTGCGTTGTCCTTCTTGAAGGGTGGCGGTCGGTAGTGGACTTAACGTGGCATGGTGGTGGTAGGCGGAGGGCGGAGGGCTGCAGGGGAACCATAATGACGTATATGTAAAAGCACAAATGAGCCCATTAACGTATACTGCCAAGTTGTCAAAATATGTGAAAGTGATTCCTTTCCTGTAGGTGATAATTATTAGACGCCAGGATCTTACCCGACCGGTAAACAGTAACGTCTCCATAAAATCACAGACCATTATTTTTTAAATGCTGCAAGCATCTCTCTCCTCCAAAAGAAAAGGAATTACAATAGACCCTTTTCCAAATAGCAATTACAAAGGGTTGTGGGATAGTTTTGGTTTGCGTTGTTTTTGTCAATGGCTATATTTACTGTCGCAAAACACGACGCACACCAAACTTCTATCCCACAGTCCTGTGTTATTGCTATTTGGAAAAGGGTCTATTAACATTCCTTTTCTTTTGGAGGAGAGAGATGTCGGTACAGATTCCCTACATTTACTACTGGAGATTTTGGGCAATAAGGAATAATAGACCTTATGCATTGACGTCACGCGACATCATTTTGGTCGCAAAACAATGACGCATGCGGCATGCACGAAGTAGACTTCTCACGCGCAGGTAGGAAACAACGCGCGCATCCGGAGGGTACACAAATCAGCTGTCTGCAATCGGGGCACACTGTTTGTTCTGTGACATCATATGCATAAGGTCTAGGGACCCAGAGAAATCCTAAGCTTAGGATATTTTTGTATGGACCTGTATTGACGTCACGCGACGTCATTTTGGGACAAAACAATGAAGCACACCGCACCACGCACAACGTAGACATCGTACGCCACCAGTCCACAAATCAGTTGTCTGCATTGGTTTGCGTAAGTTGCAATGATACGCGCTTGCTTCGAACGTGACGTCATATACATAAGGAATAAATGGGTCACACCTAAAGCGGTGTTATAAAGGGTACTTTCCGCAAAGAGCCTCTCCCATATCTCTCATTCAAGCAAACCCCGATTATGCTAGGACTATTAATTTCTACCTCCAAAAATATAAGTATAAATAAAGTTTGCGCATTTATACTTAGACCTGCCTATTCCGCCTTCCAAAGAAAAGCATTAAGTTTTGGTTCCTACGTCTAACGACTTGTGTTTTTCTTACTTATAAACAATTATTACTTTCGACAAATTTTAAGAAGGTTGAAGGCCCGTTATTTACAGGTTTTGACACAACTGTTCATTAATTTATTCATGTTAGTTAGGCGTATTACTTCACGAAAACGTACGATAGTAACAAACGACTAATCCTGAATACTCTATGTCCAAAAAGGAAGTGTTCAACAGAAATCGATCACTTACGATTGTTTTGTGGTTATGTTTTCTGAGATATTTTTAACAAAAACAAAAAAGTAAAATTAAATTAGCCTTCGCTCGTAGCTTCATGAACAACACATTGGGTGTTCGGGAAGAGTCCAGACTCCAGAAAGCTATTTAAACCGGAAGTTAAGAGTACTTTTGATAATGCATGGTTCTTAGAACTGGTATGTTTTAAAGAGTTGGCATGGTGATATACGCACAATGAAATTGAGTTTATTTTGATAGTCATTTTGTGCAGAGAATTCTTGAAGCCGATAAGGTCAAAACAGTCTTTGATGAAAAAACCGTTCAGAGATATCCTTCATTCTCCTGCCGATTGGCAGTTGAGTATTATAAACTAAGGGGCAGGGGATCTCTTTCTCCCTCCCCCGGCAAAGGTGTAAAAACGTCATTTTTGATCACTTTTTGTGATCAGTTTGTACTGTTTTCATTCTGTTTGCTGTGACAATCGAGAAGCTATAGTTATTTGCCCCAATGCTCTGATGGAAAGCTCACTACCTAACTGCGCTACGCCAGCATGTGTCACTGCTTAATGGATAATGTCAGTGTTATTTGAAGCGTTGAACTTAACAATCGATAGTGTCGGGAGTCTAATTCCTTCGTGTTAAGAGCAATAGCAAAATTGTTTTCGTGGAGGTCAGAGGTCATTTGAGGTCACCAGAGGTCAAGAATGAAAACCTTTTACACAACATATCTCAACTAAGGAATCATGAATGCTTTTAATAAATGGACAGATGAGTTATCCCTAGAATAATATCCCTGTCAAGGGCGGCGATTTGTGTTGGGCTTGCTGGGGGGGGGGGGGGTGGGTCGGAAACTTCAAAATGATCCATATGTACATGTGTTCATAAACGTACATATATACCTATACATGTATGTGTATATGCATATCCATATGTAAACGTATACATAGACATGTACATGTAAACGAATGTTTTCAATGATTGTAACGAAATATGCTCTTTAGTGGAGCTGAAAAAACACAAATCTTCTTTTTCCTAGTCGCAAGTAGCATCAGGCCTTGTAGAACGGCCAAACTTTTACAATGCAGTTTTATATCTAACAGCCGCTTGATTTGGGAGATTAGGGAGTTGTCCCTCACAGCTCCCTGATTTGAGTGGTTGACAGAGAGGACTAAAAGCAAAATAAAAAGAACGTTCCTGACAATAACACGAGATAACTACAAGTGCACAGAAAGTTAGCATGTTGAACTGAGAAAATTTATGCACGTAAATACAACATTGTGCAAGATTACCAAATCCGAAGAAGTATATGGCCATGGTGTGTGATCCACTAGGTCATGTCCAGTTCGAATGAAGACCCCAGATGCCCGTATTAGACAGTGCTGACGGGCACTGTCTTGTAAGGCATTTTCTGATTGGCTGATGGTATTGTATTGTATCGATTGTATCCTTTGTTAAGGTTAGGGATTATTTAGGGATTAGGCTTAGCGTTAGCCAGTCATAAAAGGTCTTCCGAGACAGTGGACATTGGCCCTATTAAAAAAGTCGACAATCGAATGTAGTTCAGTGGTGCAACGTCCAAGCAAAAAGTAGATTTATCTGTTTTGGAGAGGTATCAGGCTAAAAGCTGGTCACTACTGTAGAAAACAAAGGGTGATGAATAGAGAGAATTAATGAAACGAGGGCTCAAGGTACAAAGAGGGCAGGCTCAATAGACATTAAAGTAATTATTGTGATTTTCCCCAAAAAATATCATAGATGTTCTGTCCTTCTCAACCAACTTATTGGAGGGGACTGTGTCTATTAGTAAATGTTATGATCGTTGGCCAAATATTGGGGGGACGAAATGTGGGCTGCCACCCAATTGGGGTGACCATGTCCCCCATTCCCCGGGATCGCCGCCTTTGACCCCTGTTGTTTTGGAAGAATTAAAGGGTATCAGAGGTGAACGGTCGAAAACCTTGTAAATTGTGGTAACTCATACTTAGATGCCTCATATTAATTACAAGAATCCCTTTTTTGTGGAGGTGAAAGTTTGTTTAGAGTCTCAAAGGCCGGGTGGTGAAAACCTCGTACAAATGATAGATCATGAAGGGTGATCTTGACGAATCACGTAGTTGGCATGTGTTTCCCCAAAACATTTTGCCTTTAATGAGTCATTTTTTGCTGGTGGCGGTCAAATGTTGTCTGAGGTTAAAAGAGTTAAACTGTGAAAACATCGTTAACACGATATCTCAGGAAGGATGGATTTGAAGGATAAACCATAGAGCAACAAAACATTCCTTTTGGTAAGGAATCACTAAGCCTTTGGGCTTTCTGGTTCTTAATTTATTTCTTCTGTGGATTCACATACTATCAATAATTCATATTATTTAAAAATTTACCCCTCTAGAAAACAAGGAGTGGGCTAACCTGAAAAGGTTGAGCTGCATATATAAGCAGATAAGGTTCGTTATCCAAAATCACTCCTCTATTTCATTACTTGTAATGAAGTTTTGTGAATGGTTCTGTTTAATACCTTTGACGAATGTTTATGATTAAAGATGATGTCAAGGTTTTGAGTTCAAAGTCAAGCCCGTAGCCAGACAAGGTAAGGGGGTACCAAATTGCTTCCAGGGGGCGAAAAAATTTCAAAGGGCCAAATGTGTTAAAATGTATTAAGTCAATGCAACTTGAAAACCTCCTAGGGGGCGAAAAATTTTCAAGAGGGGCTTCGCCCCCTTGCCCCCCCCCCTTGACTACGGACCTGGTTCAACTGATTCCAGCGCACAAAGTTTATTTCCGAATGTAATTGTTCTAGAACAACAAATTAATTAACTTGATAACTAATATTATTAAAAGTTACGGGAAAGGCGTGCTTGCCGTAAACATTTTCAACCCCCACCCCCTTAATCAATATCTTATTTTACAAAAGCATCAAGGCTCCTTCTTTTATTGATCACACGTAAAACGAGTTTACATGAATATCTGCTGGGAGAAGGGTTGTGGTAGGGTCAGACCTGTAAAGAAGGGCGAAGGGTGACGCAGCCCCTTTGAAAATTCTTTACCTAATAGAAGGGCATTGAAGACAGAAGTTGCCACAGTAATATTTTCTCGCCCTTGAAGAATGTCATGCCCCTGATAAGTACCCCCACCCGCAACACCTTGCTTGGCTACGCTCCTGAGTAGGGTATAATGTAAGCAATTCATCAAAACTTACTGTATAGTACGAAAAACTTGGAGTGCGGATGAGCGTGCTACAGATAAGAAGTGATGGAGAACAAGTTTTGAGTGGAAGGCTTGGTACAGGCTTTCTCTCTACCCGAAATAACTGAAGGTAATTGTGAAATTTTATTTAGGAGCAAGCATTTCCATAACTTTTATTACTTTTGCTCAATACAACAATCTCTGTTCTTACACAGCTAAACGATAAGTCGTTGGGTTCATTACAATGTTTCCTTCCATAATACTGACACATTACATTGTCATTTCAAAGTAAAGTCCAACGGTAAACCGATATATTGGAATACAGTAGATATCGTCGTCATAGCACAGCCTATTACATTTCACAAACACACACCTACCTATATGACGAGATATTGGTATTTTTGGTATAGGCTGCGGTACGGTTCGTGCGCTTTTAACCCTTATCATTAAGATTAAATCAGATTTCATGAGCAGTTCATAAACTCTACCTCTCACATCTCACATACACTACCGTACATCCCGGTTTAGCAAAGTTCTCTCTTTAGAAAATAACTACCTTCTCGGTATTACCGATATCCACAACCTGAACGGTACACCGTTGGCTATTTGTTTTTCGCTTTTACCACCGAACCATATATCATACATTTGCTTTCATCGTTCTGAAAATCAAGGTTTTTCTAAAAGACTTTTTCACAGTAGCACCGTAAGGTGAACACGGTTTGGTTGTCTGTGATGGCATTTCGCTTCGATTTCTATAAAATCGTTTAAGCATTGAACAAATACCTTGATTTGAAAAATTTGTCTCCAAATGACGAATTGAAATCACCATATTTGGATAAGAAAAAAGTCTAACATTGAAAGGAACTGTTGCATAAATTTCACGATTAAAATTGTTCCTGTACAGAAAAGATTGGTACATCTATCTTTGGCAAATGAGGTTCCTCCTCAGAAATCATGTGTTGCAATGTTTGCAACCTACTTGTAGGATTTCATAAAAGTTAATAAAGAAGTTTCCATTGACAATTTGCCAGTCTATCAAATATTGAATCCCACTGCATACGAAGGCACATATCTAGCCACCAATGTTTATCGCCACATCCTTCGCTAGTGCAAACCATCATTCGCGTAACTTTTGTCTTTTACTTCTTAAAAGGTTAACTTTCCTCAGCCTCTTCGCTATTGGTGAGACTTCTGTTTCCTTTGATATCACTGAATTGCAGGGCCAATAAGATCGTGGCTTGTATGACAAAGCAACTCTTCACTCTCCAGTAATCTTTAGCTAATTGGCACAATGCCGTATCCACGCATGCGCAATCATATGATTGCTCTCTTGCAGTTGGTGCTTTAAATGGAAGTTGATGATGGGGAGGGCGTGTCCAAGACTGCGGGTATCGGAATACCTCCTGCGCCTGCGTATAACCTGGATCTCATAGGCCATTTCTGTAACAGAAGAAAAGAAACATGAATGACATTTGGGACGATACGTTCTTGAATTTTTTCCTTGAAAAACAAACTGAAATAACAACTATACAGTGATATGAAGATCATTTTAAGTCAAAGTCAATTCTAAGTGACGGTTTCTCGAACTCCGTCTCAAGTAATGGGATTTTAACTTTTATGCTTAGAACATGTGCATTTTCCCCGTCCCTCCCTCCTTCATCCCCTCATATCCCGAATTCCCTTCGTTGTTGGTACGGAACTCTTTTGAAGGCAAATCCACGATCAGTGACGTATTGTTCGCTGCAGCCTTGCTGTGCTAATTGAGCCGAAAAAGCTGTTTTTACACCCCACCATTTCATTGCCTTAGTGGGATATATCATTTTACCATTCCCATCGCAGAAGACCGTTGCAAAAGCAAGGGGCTCTGTAGGAGATATTTGTGTCCATATCAAATGGGTCTTCCGTATCCGGCTACTAACTCAGCTGACCATTTTAAGTTAACTTACGACGATAGGGGATACCCATTTCTCAGGTAGATCACTAAAATGTATCCATTTCTGCTCCGATGTGATGAACAACAAGTGTGGGGAACTTGGCTGTCCAACCCTTATCTTTACAGCTCCTCCCCATATCCTTTTCCTAATTAGACAATTAATCTTGCCATATTTTATAGCCTAACAACAGACCTAGGTCTAAAGGTCGTTGTACTTGGAGTCGGACATTTTCTCCTGGCTTACATACGAATACCTTCTCCTTCTTAAATTCCTCATTTCATCTCAAGTCAAGTCGGCCTGAAGTACGGAATAGCCGGACGAAGGCAGTGGACTGCGTTACTACCCGTCCCCCTTAGGGCAAGATATTGACTATTTTCGGGCAAATGGTATTTTTCGGGAAAACGTGTGACAGTATGCTCCAAATGTTAGACAAAAATGCCCACACCCACCTCCACTTCCATATTCAATGTAGCACCATTGGTTTGTACTTCTTCATACAGAAAACGCTACCCACTTGTTGGGAACAGTGGGGCTATCAAGTTGCTTTTTGTCAGGAAATCGAAAAATTGACTATTTAATATTTTAATTATTACGTGACTATTAAATAATAAAAGACTGTATGTCGTCTTTATAAAGATACTGTTAACGTCCCTAACTGCCCAAAGATGCTACCTCACCTCGTTTTTTTTTTAGTTTTCTATTCCCTGGTACACTACGCATACAAGTGTCATAATAAGGTGATTTACACATAAATCTTCTAAAACTTTAGTAGAGGGTTCTTATCAAAGATGTATTTACCGACATCCAAAGTAACCAAAATAGTTCGAAACAATAGAAGATATCTGAGAGCATAAATAAAAAACTGTTGGCTAACTGGAACAAACTCGAAACTTGTTGCTCTAACTGCAAATGACTATTTTGGTCTTGTAAGTGAAGGCAAGGACAATTTAAGAAAGGTGTTCTTAGCAAAGTGAGAAGTATTTATGATGCAGGAGTCTTCCTTAGTAAGACAATGCATCTGCTCATCAAAAATATTTTACAAACGAAAAATAATAGCTCGTATTTCTTGCTTAAAGGGGCTTATAAAATCAGTAATACCAGCCTATACAGGGAGCTGCCACTCGGGGAAGCTCCATGGCAATACTAATGTAAATTAGGTAACGATTAGCCCTATAAATCTGGTGACAGTCACGTTTTCTAAAGTGTTTCAAATTACTTTTACTTTGAGGGGATGGTTAAATTTCGAGTTTCCTGGGTAAAAGCTAAAAGAAAATATTCCTACAAACAAATTGTTTACAAAAATTACCTACAGGTTCAAGGTATGTTTTGTAAACCCCGCCATATTTTTCATCTGAATGCATCGATTTTTCTACATTTGTGGGAAGATGTTGCCGTCTTAGTACCGTACATTGCCTTTGGTCTCATGCACTTTTGGACGCATTAGGCTATCCTGTATCTCACCCAGGATCAACCCACAACAAACTGTACACTCATCACTTCGATGTATCAAATAACTGCACGTTTGGCGTTCGGAAGAAACACAACATGAATTCATCAACATTTCTTAGAATCAAAGTCACATGGTCAGTGTTATTCTCAAGTCAACTAGTTGTCCAGGGTAATCATGTTTAATTCTTCCCTCCATTCGAGCCAAACGAATTTCTCCCGGGGAAGCATCGCCGGCAGGTGTGGTAGTGAAGAATAGGTCTCCCTCTGCCATTCAATATATCTTGTGTCGTAAGGGATTATACCTATGCCTCATGACGAGTTCAGCAACTGTAGGTACAAGGGTATACGGATCTAAGTATCAGAGATACGCTAATAGGCTGGTAACGTATGGGGTGTATACATAGCTTTCGAGGGTGATGATGACACTGAAGGTAAGCTATCGGATAATGAGTTATTTTACAACATTCGTATTCTTTCTCATGATGCGGTGAATTCCGCTATCAACCTGCCCCCTCACTGGAATGCTGCGAAACGGTTTATAAAACCTCTGCCGCCATGCAGAAATACGCTTATTGCTGTAAGAATGTACAATTATTCAACCTGCAAAATTATATTTATAGTTGTTAAAACATTTCCAACATAGTTATGCACTACTTTAACACAGTACCATTACTTATAAGCATCACTGACTATCATGGGTTTAATAAGAACGTAGGCCCACCGCATTTCTGCCCTACAGACTGTCCTTTGCCAATTATCTCTTCACTCCAAGCAGGGAGTTCCAAATAACAACTCCCTGCTCCAAGCGACCATTGACACCGTTTATGAAACCGCGATTATGACCGCAAATAGATTGCTAACTGTTTCAATCTGTAATTACTCAGACCACAAATCGCATCTAGAAGTAGTAACATTCCGAGAATAATTATTCGGTTACATATTCTTCTTTCAAAGTTATCAACAGCGCCGTATCGGTAGCTTATGTACCATAAAGTAAATACTTGACTGTATCTGAACTTATATGGGATTGTATATACGCCATCAGTCAAATAATTGTAATAAGTTCATTTCATGCACTGATTTAAATATAACATTTCAAACCGGGTTTTAAATAAAATATAGCAAAAGTAGACTTCGTATAAACCCATCTAAAAACACTCAAAGAAGATACTTGACACAACGAATGGAGACGAAAGAACTAATACTAAAAATACAACAATACAAAATACAAACATAATGCAAAATACAACAATACAAATCACAAACATAATGCAAAATACAACAATACAAATTACAAACATAATGCAAAACATAGTGCAAAGAATTAACAACTAAACATTTCCCTCGAGAAAGAATTTTGAGATAAATTTTAAAAACCTTTGCACTTTTTCAGTTTTAAAGACTGCTGTAGTGTTTTGTGGAAAATTGGTCACATCCCTTTCAAATTCCCATTCCCGTTAAAAACCCCGTCTTATCATTGATACGCCCGGGGTAAGATTCGCCTCCTTAATCTTAAGGTACGTCTCGGTCCATAAATCCCAACTAAATAATTTTGATAGGAAAGTGTTAAGCCATTAATTATCTTGTAACCATTTAAAGTTACCCAATCTCATTTCGATAACTAACTCGAGCCTGAACAGTTCTTCTAAAATATTAGTGATGCTGTCAAACATGGATCGAGGACTGAAAGTTTTTACACCAGCATTTTGGATTCTTTGCAATTTCTAAAGATAACCATCACCAAATAGTGAGCAGGTAAGCATATCATCTGAAATCTAAGACATGCTTTTCACGTATGTAAAGAACTTGCGGAAACATCGAAAATAGCATTAACCCTACTGTTCAGATAAGCTACTGATATTCTCAGTTTGTTCAAAACAAAATATGTTACATGGTATTATCTTAAAAGGGGTGGATGTAATAAGTGGTATCTTGCTGTGACACCATTCCAAAAAGGATATCAATATTCATACCCCCAATTTCTCAGAGAAAATGTGTATATTGACCAACTAACTTTACAAGGAAGCTTTCTCTCACAATTCAACGGTGAGTGAATAATGGACCGGTGTGTCCCATTCAAAAGTGTGTATTGAATTGTAACAGCTACCTAACAGGTTGCGTCACATTTTTTTTTTACGCATTTGTACTAACAGTAAAGGCTTCATGAAAACAAACATTGCTTGTGTGTTTCTCGTAAAAAGGTTCCCAATAGTGACGTAGCTATGAGTAATAATGTCGTCACTCGCTGAAATGTTTCTTTGATGAAAGGAAGCAGCACACATCTTATATTTCACCTATCAATTTCAATTTCCATTTTCGAAAAAGTTTTTGGAAGGGCGGCGTGGCTTTTACTTGGTTTAATTTCACCTGAAAACCCATCATCCTGGGAATAACTATAATGATGAGCCGTAGAAAGAGTTGAAGAACGGAGTGTAGAAAAGGTTGTTGACTTGGGAACGTAATCACCCACCCTCAGCGGGAAGCGCTGCTGAAAGAAGGGACACGCCCGGCGGGGGAGTCAACCAATTCTCGCCTCTCTTACCTGATGGAATTTGGCCGTTGAGACGCTTTACTGATACTGAATAGTGGAACTTTAAATGTCGCTGAACTGTTGACGGATAATTTTATCGCCCAAGAACGCGTTCATTGGTTTTATATGTTATAATACTGGTCCAAATACCCTTGCCAAGTAAAGAACATCAAATTAAAAAGAAGAGGAAGCTGTACTGTTTGGATAATGATGGCATGATGGGCTGTGTTAAATGATAATCTTTGATCTGAAATTGGGGATAATTTTTTTTTAATTTTCACATTCCAGTCATACTTCTGAGCAACTTTGATAATAATTCGGTAATGCGTCAAGGTGGAGTGACCGTTCATACAATTTACCAAAACTATGGCATGAAATGACCCTTAGATCACCTTTGGCCTAAATTTTCTCACATTTCTCTAAAGGGTCCTAACCCTAAGATAATTGTGAACAACTTTCAGATAAAGTCATCGTACACTCCAAGATATTATTTTTATGCAATTAGTATGCAATTATGGACAGACAGACAGACAG
>WURT03101935.1:0-12364 GCA_009936505.3 Holothuria glaberrima
ACGGGGGGGGGGGGGGGGGGGGGGGGGGGGGGGGGGGGGGGGAGGAGGAGACTGCATTTTCCCTTTAAAGTTGTTCATCTGGCTAGCTGTCTCCTGTGTTGTATCACTAAAATTTAACATTTGAGAACATGTTACAAAGTATGCCTCTTCATTGGCATAGCTAGCCGTGCGTGTGAGGGCAGGAGGTAAAGGCTCAGGGGCTTAATGTTTAGCCTTCATTATTCTCAGCAAGCATTAGAGTGAGGTCCCCTTGGCCAAGGATGATCGTCCTCCTCCCGTGGCTAGTTATGCTAATGTGTGTCTTGTGTGTCTTGAAGTAAAATGAAGGGTTTCAACTCAAAATCATAGTGGAGGGAGCTGGGGGGGAGGGTCACGTGGTTACCATTTGTAATGAAATAATCCACAGGTTTTTTGCAGTCCTGATTTTGTTTCTTCTATAAGCTGAAAATGTAAATGATGGATCTCAAGATGTATATGCTTTGCCTAGTTCAAGTTTTAAATCTTTGAGAGAGAATGGAGTAAATCTGTAACATTTTCCAACTCTTTTATCTTGTCCTAAGTTCAATTTCCAACAAATGGAACTGCTGCAGGTACTGTAAAGTAAGGGTTTATCACTGCATGCTGACAAATGCTGATGTGGGACAGGAGCACAATATTATTTGCATGTTGCAAGTTTGCATAGATATCACTTCCTTTCCCCAGGACAAGGGGTGGGGTGTGGGGGAGTGGTAAGAGATCCAGCTTCGTTTTCTTTTGTCAGCGAAGTAATAGCCACCTCCTGTCTGTCAGGATCAATGCCCATGGTTAAATGTTTGTTAGTTTGAACGTCTGTTGTGTTTGGGTTGGGGGACGGGGAGGGGGAATGAAAAAGGAGAGGATGCAAGGATAGGGTGATCTTTTATGAAAGGCACTGATCAATAGTTATCACATCATAAACTCAACCTCCAATCAGCACAGTGCCACCTGTATGTAAATTTTTTTTTGCACCTCTTACCCTTTCCAGAAAGCAGTACACCACTTCTTAGCATGTTTCCTCACCTTGGAAAAATATGTCTCTTTTGTGGAGGAACAAAACTTTCTTGGATATCTTTTAAGCATATTTCGTTTGAAAATGTGTAGTGTGGAATTAAAATGTTAATCTTTTTCTGCAATGCATACATTGGCAAATGAGGATAGGTTTGTGAAATGCTTCATTCTTTAACTTCTTGCTTTGAGGAAGTTGTTCGAAACTCTCTTTCTCCTCTGGGAAGGTATTTAATGAAAAGTTAGTTTCTGGTGTTGATAAAGCATGTAGTAAAAACACAATGAATGTTTAAAGCCAAAGGCTGTCTATGCTGTATTAATTGTGCTGTAAAAGCTAATATTCAAGCCCATCATTCTTTCCTCTAAGTGGGGTACTTTATGTTGCACATCCCATCACCCACTAAAGGCAATACAAGGAGCTCTAAAATCCATTTTTGTGGAAGAAATTAATATCAGTGGTGTTTCCAAGCTCATTGCTGCATATGAACTGTATATCCATAGGCAGAAATAGCAACAAAACAGCTGAAAATTTTGTAGGAAGGCTAATTAGTCATGTAGACCAATGTGAATTTACCAGGGTATTTTTGAAATCAGCAGCTAAATCTTCACATCTCTCCATCATTTCCCTTGTAAATGTTTTTTTTTTTGTGTTTCAAAACGTCACTATTGCATACTGAAGCAAGGGTATTTTGTATGAATTTAACAATCAGTACCTAAAATATTGTCACAAGATTATTCAAAAGATCCATACAAGCAGTTATTTGGCCTGGTGAATTATCCACTGTGACATTCCAAAGACATACCCGGGGGAGGGGAACACTCCTCCTTTTGAGAAAATTTTTTCAGATTGAGAGGTGCCTAGATGGCAAATGGTAAAATATTTGACACAAATTTACCTTGAAAATGAGTTTGGAAGTACAATTTGTAGTGAGTGATTCTTTGGAATACACTCTTTGCGGAAATTGCTCTTCAGAATTATTTTGGGAAACATTCCTTCGCCTTTTTGCGACATTTGTAGCACAAATATAGCTGGCTAAATCTCCCTATACAGGTTTTTACAAGGAGGATTAAACACTTAAAAATTAGGGTGTTAACTTGCACTTTTATTATAGCTTAAGTAAATTATGGTGAAGAAAATCATGTCCAGGTTGAACCACATCCCACCCACCCACCCCCCCCATGCTCTTGTTTTAATGCAAAATTCCTTTTTTGATGATCCGCAGTTAGTGACTATTGTTTTTCAAACAAAACCCTACATGATCCTTTGTGGTACTACCTGAAAACAAGTGGAGATACCCATGCATTGTGGTATCATAAGTCACCCTCTGAAAGGTTAATGTTGCTTCCCAGACTTTTTAAAAAAAAATCCCATAGAAAGTTTGATCCACCAAGTATAGACAATGAAGTCTTTTTATGGTGCACACAGCGCAAGTCATCTTGCCTTAGTTTACTCCAAGGAAAAGGTGGTAGAGGCGTTTACACTATTATGACCCCATGTGAGTGGTGTTTGCGAATTTTGGTGGGCAAGTGTTGACCAATGGTATTAACACACAAAAGTTTGCAGTAGTGTTTCATCTCAGGGTCATCAGTGTGACTTGATGACTCTTACATGAAACCACCTACATGGAAGCCAAAGTATTGCTAAGGAATGCACATTGTGGGTATCTCACTGATTTATGGAGAGACTTGATGGCCAGTTATGTAGGCTAAATAGGTTGAATGGCATGGGTGGAATTTGTTGGAAAGATGGCAGATTCCTTCCTGGGAAATTTGGGTGTTCGGAAGGAAATTTTGCAAATAAAGGGACATTTATAAGCTTTTAACACTTGAAAATATATGGAAGGAATTGTGACTATTTTTACCTGCTTTCCAGTTGGATGGTAGCACGGTTGGTGAAGTTTTACAGCTTGTGATTGGTTGGTGGTGTACATACTGTCTTGATTATCTGCAATGTTATGGTAATTTACTACAGTACTTAGGGAAAATGAAATTGGTTTGGTGAAGGTTTCATCTCTTTAAAAGTAGACGTGACATGACCTAAAGAAGTTTTGCATAAGGCAAGGTTGGTTACAACGATGTATAAATATCAACTCGAGAACAGTTGCATCTGGTGTAATTCAGCACAAATAGAATTGGAAGAAAAATGTCAAAAAATTTGATTTTGAAAAATGGAACAACTGGTTGCCTGACTTAACAATGCAATTGGCAGTACAAGCAGATCAATATAACTGGATGACATGCATAGGTGGGGCCAATGTAATGCTGAGATGAAGTTGTCATAGCAACTTCATAGCAAGACACGTCTAGACTAGTTGGGGTGCCATGACGTTAGCTAGCCACGGTCGGGTATAGCTAGGCTAATTTCTTACGACTTTACCAATGTACATACAGTACATAATGCCAAACAGCTGTAGTAACATACTGTACCATACCGTGAGCAAACTGCAAAATCAACCAGGCTAAACTGATCTTGTTTTATCACAAAGCTACTACTCGGTGACTCCTTGGGTATAAAATCTTAAAGGTACAATAGAAATATGATGGCGCTATTTGAAAACATGTCCAGTATTTTGGATCAAACCTTGTATATAGCATAAGGGTTCTTAAAACAGATCGCTCACACATTTTAAATGAAGAAATTTCCCCGTAATACTCCCATAAAAGGTCATGAGGTCACCAGAATTAGCAGGGTCAAAACAAAACAACCATCTCTTCAACTTGGACTACACAGTATTTCGACAAAACCGACTGTCTAGGAGGAGATCAATTAACAGGCCAGAATCCCACTTTTGTGTCAGTGACATTAGTTGCTGGTGCCTGCATAGCAGGTACCGCAACCAAAAAGGCAAACATCATGGTACCTGTACAGAATACAGAGCACAAAGCGAGGACCGTGTTGGGGGCTTTGATGGACATCGTTGGCCAATATGCATATGTGCATATGCCTGCACATGTTCTAGCCTCCCCACATAAGCCTCAGTTATATTTTTATGCAAAATGAAAGTGTTCGGTGCTCTGCACAGAACAGCTGTGCACTTGTAGGGACAGTCAATAACATGCACCCCTATACTCTGTGTACTATATAGTGATGGTGGCATGGCAGAGGTATATGCAGGAATGGGTTAGTTATACACTTACCATGCCGCCAAAGACATGACGTTGTGAGATGCTTTCATAATACGTTTTTTTCAGATGGGCTGCGCTGACCTGTATTTAATAATTCATATGGTTGTACCCGGTATATATGAACTTACCTTAGTCAGAAAAACATTGGTTTCGTTTCAAGCTGTATCCAAAGACAATTTGTGTAGTTCACTTTGGTCGTGTCCTGCCTACTTTAAACTTTCAGAATCTTTGGCACATATCTTTAAAATTTTGACCTGTCATTAATTACATTTTTGTTTATTCTTTTGACAGTATTTAGTCACCCATCCTACATTGCTGCTCCCATGCTACTTATCGCTGATGGACCTACCTCGCAGTCAATGTCACTCCAGCATGGTGCACACTTTGACGGAGACCCACTCTTTTCTACCCAGAGGTTTATGTTTGTACAGCTTAAGGGGACGGTGGGTGCTGGGACGTATTTTGAAGTAGAGTTCTCATTTTTCCGAGAATCTGGTGAGTGGCCTTGTGATAAAGTTTGATAAAAGTTAATCTTTGCATGTCATTGATTTTGCTTGGCTTATTTGTCAAAGAGTGAACTTCCATTGAATGTATTGTCCTCTTGAAAAGAAAATCGTTTTTACATGCCCCCCACCCACTTAAAACCATACTCTCATCACCCCATACTATATTTTTAGTGTGGGAGTATGAAAATTCTCAGTTGGTGACTGCTCTTTGATTGACAGCAAAGTTGAAAATTCGAAAGATGCAGTGTAGCTCACATTCCGCACAATGCAGAGAGAGTACTTGGATTACACATTAGGCTATATGCCTACTAGCCTTGTATGCTCACCAGGACATGGCCTTGAAGCAATAGAATAGCTTTATGTCTGCACAAGGAGGAGCTATATACAGTTATAGAAGGAGCTACAAGTTGCATAGTTGGGAGACTTGAAACTGTCTGGGATGACGAGATATGCCCTTTAAGGTTTATATCACATCTGAAATAGCTCACGGTGGTCCTGTATTTTACACATGGTTACAAAACCTTGTCAAATTGATGCATGTGAATAATCAGCAGTTTTGAACTAAATGGAGAAGTGTGCTTGAGAATAACGTGTTGTTTCCTCCTTGCTGCCCTGGGTATGTTTGTCTTCCACCTTCAATTAATGGTCAGGAATTTATACTTTTTTTGTGTTTTCTTACGAAAATGCGTACAGGAAATGAAATCCTCACTTAGATTGACCATAACTCCTAATGAGACAGGGCCCAGGGATAATATTTGTGAGGGACCTTGATAAATTGGTGATAAAGCACAAATAGTCCCAATATTATTGTATTGTGTTTCTCATTAAAATATTTCTTGCCTCCACGTAGATGCAAATGACATGTGCCCAAGAAATTACTTCTACTGTCAGAGAACAACTCACTGTATCCGACAAACTCTCGTCTGCAATGGAAGAAATAATTGTGGTGAAGAAGAAGATGAGAGGAGATGTAACAGTAAGCAGAACATGAGATGAAATTATATGGCACTTGCATGCTAGCAAGTTGTTCCCCTAAGTTGCTAAAAGTGTGCTAAGTGTGCTAAGTTGTAAAAGTTGTTTACTAAAAGCTGCCAGCTGTATCTGAATTGAAAACAAACGAAGAAAAGGAAATCGCTTAACTTACCCCTTGGTTTGTTTTTACTAATTGCATGCGCATAAACTTTGGCAGGATGGTTCTGTTCCAAGTCTTTCGAATTCTTTACAACTTAAGGGTGGTAAGTGAACTGGAAAGGTGCAGTGTTTTAGTACATTCATGTAAGGTAATGAGACAGTGGTGACAAAAAAAAAGGAAAAAAAAAAACACTATCAGGGAGATTTGTTAAGTTCATAGAGAATGGGTACCATAATATTTGGAGTCCTAGATGATGACCAGTTGCCCCAAAAATTTACTTTAATTTTTTTCTAAATCAGGGCAAGCCCTGCAATAAAAATGCAAATTTTTCAATTTGCTCCGTTTAAACTCCCAAACTTTCCAAAGTTTCCTTAATAAAAGCCCTAAAGTTGGAGCTTTTTCAATTAAAACCCCAAATTTTGGTGCCCTTTGCACCCCTTAAATTTTTAAATTTTGCCTTTTGCATCCTTGTCAGGGCTTTGAATTTGCATCAGGGCTTTGAATTTGCTGCCCCCCCTATCAGGGAGCGTGCCCCTCCCCTCTGGAGCAAATCCTGGCACCACCTTGAAATTAAATGCCTGTCCCTTTGATTGGAGGTTTTAGTGAGAGGGGAAAATGTTAGGTTCACTTACCAGGTACCTTAATTTGCATTTAGTGGTTGGTTAACTAAGTTGTCAAGAACAGCTGTTTGTGAAATTCCCATATGAAACATTGTACGATTTTAGTACAGCATATGAAGCCAAAGACAGGCTTCACACATCCATGCATACTCTTGCGAGGCCACTGCTCAGAGGTTGACAAGTGTCCAAAAGTACAATAAAATTTTAAACCGGAAACCATTTGGCAATATTAAACACGCAGAGCTTGAAGAAGGTCATCATAAGGGCAAGGCCATTTCCCTGTTAGCTGTAAGGACATATTTATGTATTATCAAATTATGCAAGGCCATTGATGCCTTGAAATGTATGCCTCTTTGTGGGGCACCAAGGCCATTGCCAGAAGTATGGGGGCTATGACTCTCATATAGTTGGGAATGGCCATCACTTGATTCCATCCATGATCACCTTGTACTGTAGTTGTACGAGTTATTCTAATGGCAAATGTTACAAGGTTTTTTATGTGAACGGATTTTGAATGTGTTATTGTTTACAAGTGTTCTCAATCCATCTAGCTATTACAATGATAGATCATTTCCTTTTGTTTTTTTTTTTTAGTTTTTGTTTTTTTGTTTTGCGAGTTTTTGATTAGTTTATTCCCATTTCATTACTCTTTGTTTTTGCTCATAATTTTGCAATCACCCCTAACACACAACGATTCATTGCACATCATTCATTAGTATAACGTATTTTCATGCAGGTTTGAGGCCTATTTTTATTTTGCCTGTCTCCATAAATGATTTCAGTATTGTTATTTTAGTCAAGATGATGTTTTGCTGTCACAAGCAATTTTGGCTGCAGAATTTTATTTCAAAACCTTTCCCCAAAATTAAAATTGCAGTAAAGTATTTCCAGTAGTAGTTAAATGAGGCTTATTAAACTGAAAATTTGGGTGGGCAAATTGGGAGTCCATATCATTTTGAAACTTTCAAGTATCATTCATGCAAATGGATTCAAGTAATTTTTTGCCAGCTCTAAATTTGAGTTGATTTCCACTTTATCTATGGCACTTTTAAGTCTTTAAAAGGTGCTTGATTTCTTTGAGCAGAAAAATTGTGGTACACTATTTGAACACAGTTATATAATTCTAGTAACAGAGAAGTTTTTAATTAGTCCAGGACCTTGTTCATAAAGGGTTAAGAGAGATCTTAAGGTTGATTTGAATAGGACGATCGCATCGCAAATCAAACTGAAGATGGATCATGTGTCTTTATGAAACAGGGCTCTGCTTTATGAGAGGGCAGGGTTGAAAATTGGTTATGTATCTGCAGACATACAGTTTACACACTAATACATATTTCATCACTTTTTAATATTCATGTAAAATATTTGTAACCCATCCCACTTCTGCCACCAGTGTTCAATGTGTTCTCTTTATGGTCTGTGTTTTCTTCAGTTCCAGCTCCATGTGATAGTAATCCATGTGAACATGGAGGGACATGTGTTTCCTCAGTGGGAAATGGCTTTCTTTGTTTCTGCAGTCCTTCCTTCACTGGTCCTACATGTTCTGAGCTGGATAGTGAGTTTTGAATTTACCTCCCCATTTTATCAGAATTTTAGTTGGCACAAGGTGGTTGGACGGTTGGTGGTGTTGCTAAAGAAAAGTGGGGTTGTTGCACTGATCTACATAGTCCAAGTACTTGATTTGGGAAAAGTCTATCTTATAATTTTGTCATAAATTTTTGCACTGCATTTAACAAAAAAAGGATGGTAGTTTAGGTTCATGTGATTTTGAAAATGCTGTGTAAAGGGTATTATTCTCTTTGAAAGGAAGACACTGCAGTGCTTTGAAGTAAATATAGCTTTGTTCAAAACTAGAAGTTTCCGAGTTTATCAAAACTGTGCCTTATAGGAAATGAGGAAATGTATATATTCCCTTTTAAAATCTCCATTTCAAATATATGACTGTCTACATAAATTTGTGTCTGTATTGTCATATGGTCAGACATTCTGTCAGACTTTGTTCCGTGTTCTCATTAGAAGAACCCTTCTAGTTTTAACAAAGTTCTGATTCACAAAAAAATTTCATCAGCCTCCATAAAAAAGGAAGGTTGTGTTAATTTGAAAAGTGCCAGTGTCTGAAAAATGAATGTCAATTTGGCTGGATCCAGATAACAACTAAAGGTTGGTACTTTGTGACCAGACAACTCTCCCCTGGGGGAGGGGGAGGTTCCCAAGAGGACATTTACAGACCACGATAATTGTCCACTGGCAACTTGTCTCCCAGGGGCATTGTCTGAGTTGAAATAATCAGAGAAATGGGATGGTGGTGCAGCAGCTGTGACAAAGGTTTTAAGGACTTCGATTTTGTTATCACCATAGACCCATATGTTCAACTCATTTGAAGGTTAGAAGCAGTCACCCTGTCCTTATTTTGCAAAATGAACTAAATTTTTCACATCTTTTTGATTTCCTTCATGTTGAAGTATCTTAAATACTGTTTTAGAGCGTAAATATTACATGTTGATGTTATCTGGAAAAATTTAATAAATTAAGTGGCAAAAACATTGTCTCATGATCAAAAATAGTCATACATGAATGGTGGAGTGAGGGTGGGGTTGAGGTAAAGGTTGGAAATGCGATTGGGAAAGAAGGTATGGTACTGTAATTCAAATATGACCGCATTGCCCTTGACATCTCGTTCTTTTCATCTGGGTAGTCAATACATTAAAGCATTTTGCATCAGGTTCTTCACCGCCATCCATTCATTCACACTGACAGCACCAGAATTTTGATTTGAGGAGGAGGAGGACATGGAGGGGGGCACAGAAGACATTACTGGGATAAAGAAGAAATAATGGGGGGTGCAGAAGAATTTGTTTGTGTACAAAACATGTCAGGTGCTTAGTTCTTTATCTAGGGGAATAATTGGAAAAGTGGGTGATGCTGGTAAGGGGAAAATCCCTCACCCCCTCTGTGATGCTGTAACTTTTCATCCATGTCATTTCTGTTTTGTACAATTTTTTTTGAGCATTCATGCCTGTGCCTGCTTATTTTGGTTTTCCTGCTCTAGTTTGCATTTTATTAGTTTGAAAGGTGCTTATTTTGATTTTTTTGGATTTTTTCTACTGTTTCCTAATTTTTCCCCTTTCATCAGTAAAGACAACTGTGCAACCCACTTGTGGTGGTGCATGCTTCAACGGTGGGGTTTGTGTGGATGGTGAATGCTTATGTCCGGAAAATTACATTGGAACAAGATGTGAATTTCGTAAGTTTATATACTTGGTTTGCACTGATAGCAGATCAGGTACATTTCAGCAAAATTTTTTTAAAGGGAAAAGAAATTCTGCTTTCTAGTTGGTACATATGATAAAGCAACAAATTATAAACTAGTAGTAAACAACTTCATTGTAGCTTGTTCCATTCTAGAAATATGGCTATTTATTGCAATGATAAGGTGCCACCATACGATGACTTGGAGCAAGTTTGTAATGTCCTGTCAGAGCCACTTTAGAACAAATTTGTAATGTATGTCTTTGTTTTTTTCTAGTTTTTTATTTTAGGAAATGAAATCTGAAAAATTTTGTGCATGCTTTCTAAAAGTTAACAGCGGGGGAATAAATAGCATAGACAGAAACTTAGCAGTGCCTATGGTATCAAAGAAATTATTGAGACACGTTATAAAGAACTACATAACCAATGTATAATTTGTTGTGGAGCTATGACATCATAACAGACTTGCTACAAGTCATTTTTCGCAAATGGTGACACCCTGTCATTGCAATAAATAGCTATATCTCTAGAACGGAACAAGACACAATGAAGCTGTTTGTAATTATTTGTTTCTAATTTGTGGCTGTATCATATGTACCTACTTAGAAAGCAGAATTTCATATCCCCTTTAAAGAGCAAAAACAAAGGAAATGCTCTTGATGACCTGAAGGAAATGTTGCTTTTAGTTCTTGTGCTATTTACTGTAGCTGAAAGTTTTGGTTTTGCTTAAAAATAGAAGCAGAAGCTCACGTGTGCTATAAAAACTAATTCAAATGAGAGACAAACAACACAAACAAAATTTAGAGCTTTGTAAAATGCATTTTGCAACAGTAGCACTTGCCACTCACGATCAGCAGCATGGATTGTTATACAATTAAGCTTACAGAGCACAGATCTGGGTAATGGAACTTACCTCATTTAATTTTGAGTTGATTAAATGTGAACTGCTCAAGCATGCTGTATCTTAGATAGGGGTGGAAGGGGGATGGTGGGAAGGGAAGGAAAATGGTTGTTGGAGGGCATGAGTTATGAGTTAATAGCCATCGAATGTTCGATGCTTGATGCCATAAGTGCATGTTCCATCCTATCCTCTTCCCTGCTTTTAGTACCAATCCCTTGTAATTCTTTGCATTCCTTACCCAAACTTTGCTAATGAACTTTATCCATACATACTATGTGTCTGTACTGTACCATTGAAGTACAGATAGTTCATTGCATGAAATATGAGTCTGGCACTTGGTATAAAGCATAAAAAGTGTGAGGGATTTACCAATCAGGTTCAGTGATAGAGGTCACATGGTCACAAGCCCCATGTTCCAAATTAAAGCAAAAGTATTGAAGTGGTGTGGTATACAGTATATTTATTGAGCCGAGGATGCAACTCATTTTGGAGGATGCAACTCATTTTGGAAATGAGGTGACCACTCAAGCTCCAAGCGGTGTCAAATAGGACGAGAAGAAAGAAGCAATTACACAAGATTTTAAAGTTGTGAGAAGTATATATAAAGGTTTAAAATGTGAATGAAAGATACATAAAGTGGACTAAGACTGCTAAAATTATGGGGATTATGTTTCAAGACTAAAATTGAAGTGTTGCACTTACTAGGATGAATTTTAATCATTAAAAAATATTAGTCAAGAATTTTGCCAGATATGCCATTTTTTGTGTAGAAATGTCAGGGAAAGGTTAAAGGTCAGTGTTGGGTGTGTCAAAAAGTGATAGGTTGCAAGATCCTACAATGTTTTTTTAAAGGCTAGTTTTCAGTGTTTTTGAAAATGTTTATCCCATAAAATGTTTGTGGAGGTCATGTTGGGGTCCATGGCAGCTATTTTTATGTTTTTCGTTAAAGATTATTTAGGATGTGAAGAGGAAATTTTTGGGCCTGTTTTTGTAGTTTTCCAGGCTTCATTGTCCTTCTGAGATTGCTGCTGACTGGAGGATGGGGAGGGGTGGGGGTGAGGGAGGGGAAAATTAATTGCCCATAATGTTCTAGGTTGTTTGTTATTTACAGTAGTGTGAAATTGTAGCATAGTTTCAAGCAAGGGTGGTAAATATAGCAATGTTATGCTACATCGTCTGTTGAAGATTCACAACATAAAAGACATGTAAAGTGGTACCAATTGTTTTTTTTGTAAACAAGTAATTACTGATCATTAATTTATTCTCTTTTAGCAATTGGCAACAACAACACTGACTTAGAAAATACCAGCATTATGATTGGTGCATTTGTTGGTGCAGTCTGCCTACTTTCAATCTGTTGGCTGGTTGCCATGGCGAGGAAACGTTACTCAGAAACAGAGGAACAGTCTTCAGGCAACAGACCACCACAACGCATGATAAGTGTTCATTCACCAGGTAAGTTGTCCTGCCTCAGTATCATTCACGTGACAAATAGGCTTGCAGGTGGAGAATTGCTTGTATTTGTTTCGGGAGAATTCCTTCTATATATTTTAAAGGTAAGTGGAGCTGGCACATAATGAATTAGTGATTGTGGTCTCATTAAAGGAAATAAGCTGTCTGCATCAACATTATTTTGAAATACCAGCTAAATCTCACAAGTGCCCTTTTATTGATTCCTTGCCGAAGGCAGGCAAGGAATCTATGCGATGGTGATGTCGTGTGTGCGTGTGTGTGTATGTGCGTATGTGACGCCTGCTTGTAAACACGATATCTCTAGAAGGGTAACTCCGAAGGATCTCATATTTGG
>WURT03101946.1:0-12363 GCA_009936505.3 Holothuria glaberrima
AAGTGTCTCATTGCTGAGTCCAGTGGTGGTAGAAGTGGCATCCCCCGCGACCAGTCGCCCGGCGTCTTGGTTTTGCTCAAAAAGACAGACACTCATCACCGCAAGTACACTTTTGGTTGGGGCAAAGCAAAATTCTCAATTGGTGAACGCTCATTGATTGACTCAAAGTCAAAAGGTACAGAGCAGCTCGCATTACACAGCACGCACAGAGCGTGTTCTGATTACATATTATGGCCTTGTATGCCTACCAGGATACGACCTTAAGCAATGTTGGTTTGTGTCTGCACAAGACAGTTTTAAGAGTGGCTAGGAGTAACTTAAGTGGGAAAACTGGAATTGTCTGGGATGATGGGAGCAGATTCTTCCATAGAAACCCAAACTTTCTAACTTTCCTTAACAACAACAATGTTTTTAATTTTTCTTCAACGGAACCCCGAATTTTTCGGCGCGCTTCGCGCTCCCAAAATATCGTGTTCGGTATCATTTCGGCATTCCTCGCTTCTGGGGGAGGGGGGCTTTGGGTTGCTGGACCCATTACGGGAGCTTGGTCCCCTCCTCGGCCATATCCTTTCACCTGCCCTCTCTGAGTCTGCAAGCAGGATTTACCATGGCGGATAATATTCCTGCAAAATATCGGGGCGCTTTGCGTGCAATTCTCATAATCAAAGTTGTTCCACCTATGAACACTATTAGCAAAAAAATCCAACTTGAACTACTCTAGCCAAAGCTAAGTGAAGGTTCAAAGTTAGATGCCGGGCATCATCAAGGGGTTTTCATATAGCAATCTAATATCTTGAGTAACATACGTGACGTGATGACCATAGGCATTTGACGCTACAGTTATACCGGCTGCCCACTTAGCGACCAAAGGCTTGCGAGCTCTTGCGATTCCTTGCGAGCTCCTGCGACCTCGAGAAGATCGCTAAGTAAAATAAAGGGAGAAAATTAGCGATCTTCTCGAGGTCACAGGAGCTCGCAAGCCGTCGGTCGCTAAGTGGGCAGCCGGCATTAGAATCACCCATCACAAAACAGGAGGGGCAGTGTGGTTCTTTTGAATTTCAAAAGTATGGAGTTGCGAGCAAAAAAGTTGGGGTAGGCAAAAGTTGAGTGTGCAATGTGCTTACTAGAGGAAATTGGAGGAAGGCTTTGATGCATGCTTCTCCCGCCATTTTGAGAAAATAGGCACTATTTCTTCATCTCAACAAGCAGCTGTCTAGTTATATAAAACGGAGTAATATCCTCCAATCAAACATGGCTGTGCAAAAAGTCAATGTGGTCGATAACGGTGCAATATAACCAAGATCAGCGGATCATACCTCTTTGCAGAGTAAGTTTTCATACATTATAGAATATACTGATACTCATTTAATGGTAAACATATTCTATCTTCGCTGTTCATTTAAAGCAAAGGATACAGCTAAAGAAAGTCACTTCACCGATAACTATATTAAATGTAAAGAAAGATTTACTAAGTCTGAAAAATTATCAGTAGTCTATTTTCCATACTACAAAGTTTATTCGTTGCAAGTAATGTTCTGACGCCTTCCCTCTGGCACCGTTGACTGGGGACCAAATCTGCACTGTAACCATGGCGTTGTTTCATAAAAGAATTTAAGTTTGTTCTAAAATTTGATCCTTTATTCAATAAGCCGATTGATATTAAAGGTGATATGCTCTGGAATATAACTCCTTATAAAGCAGGTTACAAAATTAAGGTAATTTACAACACTCGTAGATCCAACTCGAAATAATATCTTGTCAAAATAAGTTAAACTTTGGATAATAATAAAATCGACTTCACGGAAGACTAAGGATTTATGCAGTGAACTCTTTGCCATGCCAATCGTTTCATGGAAAGTGAAATTACCCCTTATGTATTATGGAGTTTCACCCACAGGTTTGTGTGATAGTTCTTTAGTGAGTATTCAAACTTTTGTCCACATTTCGTATTACATTTTAACTAAGTTATAAGCTAAATGTATTTCTAACAAGCTATCTGAACAGGAATTAGACTGTAAACATTTTGGCAGAATTTGGATTTTTCTGTATGTGTGTTGTCGACAAATTATATTAGAAGATGGAGTTATCAACTTTTCACCTACGCGAACTTGAAGTATAGACAGAGGGGCAAACATTAGCCAATACTGTTACTGTATTCTCTAAAGCTTACGAATAATAAGCTCTTCCTTGTTCTCATGCTTTTTTTCAGTATTAATAATGATAGGAACGGGAACCTTAAAATCTTTACATTCTAAATGATTAAATTTGTATCCTTTTTAACTTTATGTTCTGAAAAAAAAAACTCCTCAATCTGACAAAGTAGCATCACTCCTGCCTGTTGCAAGTTCGTTCTTGGCAATAAATGTAATAACTCTATCTCCTAAGTTCTTAATACCACTCATTAATTGAATGGAAATTTTGACAGAATTTTTAGAATAAGTTCCTGTTTTTAGAGTCGAACAAATTTTTCCTCGACGTTCCTTTCAGTGATCACTGCTCATTTCGACTTCATTTCTTCACTTAGATTCCTCTTGCTCAATTTTCACCATATGTTATAGTCCATATTGCTCTATCCTTTTCCGTACAGAACAGGGTAAGTGAATATGACAATCTCCAAACGTGTTTAGTCTCTCTACCTTTATCTGTCATCTCTTTAAAGGGAGATAACAGTCGGCCTCAGTTTATCTTCAAAAGTTTGCTAAAGCTTACAAATCTTCTCTTATCTCGTTCACAAGTCGAGCAAAATTATGTTTCATTACGTTTCTGTATATAAACTTGGAATATTGAAGGTAACCCAAGGAGTTTTTTGTATTAATTTAACAAATGAGTGACAAACATATTGTCACATGATTGATAAGAGATCTTCCTGAACTAGGAAGGCGGGGGACACTCATTCAAATGGGAGACTCCATTTTCCCTTTAATATTCTTTGATGACAAGAAAAAGGTTACTCATCAAACAAATTTGATTTGTAGGTTCATCAATGTTTCTAATCAAAAGTAACATCTTCAGTTTCATTTACTCATAACTTCAGCCAAACGTGCCTGCATGAACAGATGAGATGGTGCGGCTTGCTACTGTATATATCTGTGTGGCTAATATCAGACATAATTGACTCCTGTACGTACGGCTGATGAAGAATGGAGTTCATCAATTGAGAAATTGCTGTGAGCAAAAGCACAATGTAAACACGTTCGTCTATAATAGACACAACGAATATATCTAGACACGCATTCTTAATTGTTTCCGTAGCTCATCCAACATGTCATGCTTCTTTTTAGACGTTTCATAAAAAAACCCTCAGAAATGATTAAGTTTGAGTTAGACATCATTCAAGTGGTTTCACTTAAGCTGTTAACTGTCTGTCGTCGACACCAGCTCATTCTTAATAATGAAAAAATATAATGAAAAAATTACCTTCCCATGTGGAATGAAAAAGACTGTTAGTAAACCTTTTACGGTTCAGTCTCATCTGCAGAAATGCATTGCTTAAATTGCAAGCACATTTTTGTAATAACTCCAGCTACGGACTGTTATTATTTCAGATATAGTCCCAAATTTTGGTGGGCAGAAACCGCTGTTTTGCTCGCAAGGCCGGTGTGACAGTCTTGCTAAGAAATTGCTGAGAAACAGTTACTTTATTCTAATCATAAAAGTTTTCCTTTTTTAAAATTATAATGAGTAAAGTACTATCACATAATTTATTACCATAACACTACCAAAATGTAATAATAGGGCCGTAGACGTAGAAAATTGTTTTTATCAAGGGGGCTGAATGTTTACGACAGCCGTCCTGAGGGATATAACTGATGGGCAGGGGGATCTCACCTAGAGAAAAAAGCGAATATTTCAGCTTTTCCTGAGATACTATTAATGCTACACTTTGTGTAGTTTGTAAAGTAAATAAATCTGATAAGTTGTTCAACAAGCTTTGGATATATTCAACAAAGTTGTCAAATGAGGGGTTATTTGTCTTTAAAAAGTGTGGCGGGGGGGATAAACTTGAGCTCCAACGATTTGACTGGGGGCTAGAGGCCAAAAAGCCCAGATCCCCCAGTTCCTATGCCTATGTCGATAAACTTGTTGTATCCAGGATCAAATATCAAGTGCAAAATGTTAGTTTCTCTTAAACGTGAAAATGACACATTCTCAAAACGAATATTACACTTGACCTACAGTATTTCACAGGAATATTTGTGAGAGAAAAATTTTTAGGTTTCATTCAAAGCACAAACGAAATAATGACTAAACGAAGGGTTACACCTTTGTTGACACTTCACTAAACAACTGAATATTTTTTTTTTCGTGGATGGGTAGTTGACATTGGTTACACTTTAACGCGGTCAGAAAACGTAATATATCTGATATGCAACGTGCAAAGCAAATTTGTGGTAACGATTTTGTGTATCTGTGAAAGATAAAAAATTCTTCATCAATTACAATTTTATTAGTTTGACAAGTAACCAGAAGGATTACCAGCTTAGAATAATGAGTTTTTTAGTTTGGCGTATTTGCTACTGCTCTTCCTAATTGAGCGCTTAAAGTCAGACCCGTAGCAAGAGAAGATAATTTTCAGGAAAATGTAGGGTATTCTTGGAGAGGCAAAAATTGGGTAGTTGCGTGATCAATAATGGGGGCGAGGGACATTGCCTCAGAAAAAAATCTTATTGCACTGCTCTGTGCCCACCAGCCATTACGCTTAACATTGAGCGATAACATATTACTGTTTAATCGGTATATTTTATTTAATTAGTTGTCAAGCACTAAGTAGAGTAGCAAATTTGTACAAAAATGAAGAAATGAACGTCATCCAGAATTCTTCTTTCATCTTTATCGTCTCTATATAAACGTCAAAAGAAGTCACTGTTTATTTTATTAGTTTAACTTTTAATTTGACTTTGAACACCCCTTGAAATTTCAGTAATAAACCTCTGCTTATTCGATACTACGATCACGCTCCTATTTTCGTGCAATATTCAGTTTACTAAACGTCTTAAATTGGACAGTGGTTTTCCTTAAAGGTGAAATTCAAAGGTTTATAAAGTACTTTGATCTTGTATCCTCTCTGTCTACATTTATCCAAGGATTCACTCAATATGTAAAAAGGAATAACTTTTCAAGATCTTTCGTTGTAACTATGTAACAAAATTGCCTTCAAGGACATATGCAGAATATATTAAAAATATGAAGCTCGTTTTGTATTATTTTTTTTAAAAGAATGGCAATTTGAGAAAGCAAGTTTCCTAAATATTGAATGAAGCTAAACTAGCCAGAAATGTTTACTGTATTTTTGTTTTTTTTAAATATTAGACAACTTGTAACATGAGAATTTGTAATTGCAATCACGTGATTCAATTTTTTGTCAAAGGAATCGGTATATCGGAAAGGAAAATGTATTCTTGCATACTATACAAAGCGTGAATGACTGTGTATTAGTACTGACGATTTAGGAGGCCTATTTTATTTTAAAGTTTATATGCAATTATTGCAAACTTATTTTGACACATTAGGTCATTATCCTGCTTTCCTCTCTATAAGTAACGTTTAAAAAATTTCCCAGCATGAAACTGTAACTAAGAAGATACTCTGTATGACTTTAATAATTCAGTAAAATTTAATTAGTGTAAGAAGTTATTTGAATTCAAACTGTGGTAGCTGGTTCCTTCCTTAAACCTACTCTACTATGTGTACATATTTAACTGTACTGCAGAGGTAAAAGGTTCTGTTAGTTAAGAATTGATGCTAATATAAAATTTATGTCACTCCTCCTCTAAAAGCAAAGGAACGTGTAGATTACACTTTTACTAGTCGTACTGTACTTTAAACCAGAACTGTTCCTATGGTAATGGTACTCATTACAACGTATTCAAAATATGCTAGGCTAAATACCGAAAATTTCTGGAAAGCAAAGTTCCGATTAGTCTAAGACTATCCCATTGAATAAAATTCACGATTGTCTTCATCATTGCACATCTGATTTACACTAAATAAATTACAAGGTCAGAATTTCCGTGACATTGTACTTGCATGTTCGCCTCTCTGGGATGTCAGGATGTGCTAATATTTAAGCTAATGGTGAAGATGGTGAAGATTGTAAACGAACGTTTATCCACCATAAGGTGGCTCAAGGGGTAAAATCGTTCACGATCTGTGACAATAGGATGTCTGTTGAGTTCTAAGTATGAATCGATCAAGGTTTCGACCTGTGCCTTCTAGCAAGGATGTTATTGATCTACGCTAAATAGGCCTCATTGGGACATAGAGCCACGTGAACATAACAAATGAACAAGACCGTCAACAAGTCAAACGTGGGCTGGAGGGGGGTGACCTAAACCATACCCTCTTCCAGGGGGAGGTTCGTGGATCATTCAAAGTCCCCGAGAAAATTTGAACCCCAGAGGATCAATGGTGTAATTTGACGCATTTTCCACCATTTTGATCCATTCAATGGCTGTATCCATCATTGGCTGTTTCAGTGTAATCAGCTTCAGCTGTATTGCAAGCTATGGAACCAAACATGTGTACGGTGACATGTTCTGATGATACATATCCGTTAAAATAGTGTACAAAATTGGATAAGCAGTCAACTATTTGATTTTATTAGAACAAAATACCCGTACATAGATTCACCGCAAATTACAAAACGACCTGGCAGATTTTGTAATAAATCGATACTGTCCAACACAAAAAGAGAGTATCAAATCGACAGTACGAATATCGAATGGTCATATTTAGCTCTTCTGTCTAAGCAGTACGCCTATGAGCGATGAAATCTAATGGAGTAATGTAATTGACTGAGAATCCAGTCACGTACATTATCCACATGGCTTAGAACTACAAACAATCACGCAACTTCAAGAGTTTCCTCATTTGTCCAAAGTTCGATTAAGATCTCAAAATCAATTATAACTGTGTTTTTCTAATAACTGACAATGGTCTTAGTATTGATATGACATTTCATCTTAAACTTTTTATTTTTTCACATCTGTTTTTTAAATTTAGAGACTCTGCGTTTGGTTGAAGTAAATGGATATTGAGTAGTAATTGTCAGTTATCCCTTCCTTAATTGCTTTGTTATTGCAACATGTGAGGCGTTAATTGTAAAAATGTGAAAATGTACCAAAGCATTGTCAGATTTGGAGGCTCACTATATGTTCCCATTTTTTCTTAAAGTCCATGTCATAAAATGCATTTTAAATTCTAAAAAACCAAGCTAAGGCCGGGAAAGCAATTGCGACAAATAAGCAAAATAGATGCTTTCATAAGGTACGGAGACACAGTGGATTACAAGTTCAGGTACAATTTGAAATGCCGTACAAAGAAATAAAATGACGTCAGTTTCAGTTTCGTACGTAAGTAAAATATTACGAGTGTAAAAAACACCACATCCTAATCACCAGTCATGAGCATAATCTGTTAGAGGTGGAGAACGGATCTCTAGCCGTCCAGGTGTCAGAAAATTATCATCCCTTGGAAGGAATAGTTTTTCATCCCTGTCAACATTCCTTTTTGACTCCTCCTCAGAGTCTTTGTCTGGCTCTTGAATAGATAATTTCAAGGTAGGAAGCGTCTGTCGTGCACTAAGTTTCCGCCCTGGTGGCGTAGGAGAAAACTGAGGCTGTCTAAGGTTTTTTGCAGACTGAGATCTCACTCGAGGCACAAGTTGAGACTTTCTGACTGTAACAGAAGATACAAACGAATTTGAATGATCTGAGTCGGGACTCTCGGGACTAAGAGTCACCTCAAAAGTTTTATGTGAATTTTTTGGAGAACAAGGAGCACTTACAGGGAACGATGGCAGCAGGTTACTCCTTAAGTGTGAAAATTTGCGATCTTCTGCAACATATTTAGTGGAAAATTCATTCATGTTCTCCATTGATCTCGACACCAATCGAGCACGGCAATTTTTCCCATGCATCCCTCTGCAGCTGCAATCTACAGAAAGAGGAGCAGCTCGAAAAGAGCGAGGGAACTTTCTTGATCTGTCAACGGGGGGCGTTAGGTTTCCACTGCTTGCTTTAGATGACGCACCGCTGATGGGCAGGCTGGTGCTTAACGTAACGTGCTCCTTTCCCTTCCCCTTTTCGGGACATTCGTCTATAGAAATTTTCGGGGTCTTTACTTGAGTAAGGGAAGTCGAACTTGATCTCTGGCGGTAAGGATCAACTGGAAGTGTACTTTGAGTAGCAGACACTGTAAAATGAAGTGCAGAGTCTGAAGCCGATTTTGCAATATCTTCACTAGAAAAACCCTTCGTCAAGGGAATAACGATGGGTGCCAAATAAAAAGGATCACATTTTGGAATCTCCGGCTGGTCTGCGGAGGTAGACCGCTTGTAGTGGGTTTTCTTAAGGGAATCGCTTTTTGATTTTTCAACATTTTTTACTTTGAGAGTCGGTAAATGTATGACGTCTTTTCTTGAAGTAAATTTACCTAGAGCCATTTGCTTATCCTCTTTCGTAGGGTCCGTACCCATTGAACAAGTATTTGTATCACTATGGCGTATGCTATCTGCTACTCTTTGCCTATGTCCGTGTTGGACTTTTTCCAACTTTAAGACTTGCAATTTCTCATCGTTACCTTCAGAGACCCCATCTCTTGCCTCTGAACTAAAAATTTGTTGCTTAGCCATGGCAAGGTTAAGGTCTGAAAACTTTGAAGTTATCAACTGCTCAGGAAAATACGTACAAAAAAGAAGTATGATATGATAAATAAATAAATAACATTGCAGTGAATCGGTGCACAGATGTAAATTAAAAACAATTATTTCATGTTGAAATTCTAACCTTTGCTGTCATTTTTGAAGTATAAAACCAATTTATGGAAGCTTTACGACAACATTTATGTTTTCATATAACTAGTTAACACGAAGCTAAACATGTTGGTCCGAAGAGCGAGCTTTGATTTGTAATATCGGATTCCCTTCAATAAAATTAAGCTCAAATCAGCTTCTTAATGATAAGACATAGATTAACATCCGTTCAACTGTTCAACATCCGTGAAGACGGCGCAAGATCCATTGTAGTTTATTATTCACAGGGCGCTTCAACAATCAGTTAACAGGGACTGTTTCGCGTACGCTTAATGTGAAATCACAGAACACTTGTAATAAGACTCTATGGCACCATAGAGTAAGGCCTTCACAAAGAATGAGAAGAAGATCGCTCACCACTATATCTGTAATTTAATTCTACCTCCTTCCGTTTTAAACACACGCACGCACAAGACTTTATGATATGATAAACACACGGCTGTGAATCTTCCATCTACCACACCGATAGTAGTTCTTATCAAACTCTGTTTGATAGCTGCAAACAATCAATGCCAGTATTAATGAATTTTGTAGTTGTTGAGGCTTTTTATTGTTTAATAGCACTTCATATTCCATATAGTACTTCGCTAGAAATAAATCCACTACTTGAAATTCTCTAAAAAAATTATAAATGGCAGTTATGCATCTTCCGGAATCGAGTCGTACTAAAAGCACAGAAGAATCAAATTTATAGAGTATGCGGTGTGATATAGGTTCAGGTCTTTCCAGTAGAATATCTTACTGCATCTTCTCTTTTATGGTATAATCCAACCGTCATTTTAACCACGCTTAAATGATCGCATAGTTGCATATCTCTAGTTCAAATGAGTTACCGCTAAGCATGACTACTCATCTGAGTTTGTTTGAATTCTTAAAACCGTCCATTTTACCTTGTAGTTCTCGTATTAATCGATGGTAGTGTAATGAGTAGCTGCGTTGAATTCATGTAAAATATCCTATGAGTAAGTCAACGGCGGTAGTATTGTTTCCTCTTGCACCTCTGGAGATGTAATTTACAATCGACATGTATGAGGTTTTCAGATCAAGATGCGCGGTAAAGCCTTGGAAGATGTCAAACATTTGAAGGATGTCACTTCATAGATGAATTTCGGCAAAGGCTATCATGTTTATGAGTTACACCATCGCTGTCTTCATAAAACATGATAATTTGTAAGGAAGACTGATTTAACAAATCACCTCATACTCTGTTGACCATACATCAATTGCAAGATTAATGATTATTGCTTTCAAATCAATTTCCATTTGAGTCTAAAGTTATTCCTCTACGATCTGAGCCAAGAGAAAGACCAAGAAAAATACATGCACACTGGAGACACATTTCCCGATATCTCTCGTGCGATAACTAGATATGCACGATTGAGGACGAATGCCCGTCTTCAGGCAGATCTTAAATCCCTGTAGTTTACCACCATGTGCATGTGCAGTCACAGGCATCTTTACTGATCGACTCGTCCAAACGCTTTTTCGGTGTGATTCGGTCGATAATTCGTCACTGCTAGAAATACGTACGTTTACTGCTGAATTTGTCGTTAACTCGCATTATGGGCAAGCAAATTGTAACATAAAAATCCTCCTTCATAACTTGTCATAGAAACACGATAAACAAAACGTACGCAATGGATGCTACAGCGAACACGCGATGTCGAGATCCTCTTAGTGAAAGCTTCATCGTGATTGGCTGCTCATGGAGACTGGAAAAACCAGCGCTTTCGTCACCAGAGTTTAATCAACCCTGTTTTGCTGAGAAGAGAAAAGAATGTTACGACGAAGAAAAAAAAATCGGAAATGAACCACGAGGGTTGTAATTTAGTTCAGCCTAAGAAGGGGGTAGCAAATGTATACAAATAAATGAATCGCCGTAAGGATTTCTCAAGTATGTTAATGAGGCACAAGTAATACTGAGGCCAACCTAGCTAGATAAGATAACATCGACGTTATTTACGTGCAGTCACCTAGAACGTAATCCTGCATGGTTTACAGTTCTGTTGTAAATAAGACACTACAGTGAAAGGTGAAATAGTATTTGATCCATCGTTGCCCTTGATATGACCATGGAGCTAATAGCTCCATGATATGACCCTACTAGGTATTTGGGTAGAAAGTAATTCAGAATGCCACTAATTTACTAAACTAAGTTTTGTACTTGACATTGACTTTTTAATGTCAATTGTACTTTCAAGTGTTAAAAAGTAGTTTCACGAGGCAACAGTGATCAAAGAGAAAGGAAAGTTGCAAATAGTTTCATAAAGGAGAACGTGCAAGCATTGAACACATCCAACAAAAGTGCTCGTCTTTTATTCGAATCCGTTATCGTTGTAACTGGTAACTAATAAGGGTGTGAGAATAAACCCTATGCATTGAGGTCACGTCACCTCATTTTGGCGGGTAAACAATGGAGCACACTCATGCACTCACGACGCAGACTTCACATGGGTGCGCAGTAAACTTACGAAAACAGCTGACCGTCTGCATTTACTGGTAAAAGTTGCAATATATTATATACCCACTTGCCTCCACTCGAGGAAGTAATTTCTGGTCTGTGACGTCATATGCATAAGGTCTTAAAAGGGAGAAGGCAGTCACCCCAATAAAGAGTTGTATAGTAGACTATCCTATTTCCTGAATGGCTCTTTAGAATCATGTGATAGTATTTTTCTCACTCAATTGTAAAATTTACCCGAGGAGCAACTGCTTGGTTTACCTTGAATATGCAATATTTATGTCCTAAAATATCGTGAAAGATACTCGGAAAAGAAATAAGAAGAAATTTGTGGCATTTAGCTATTGTTTCAAAATAAGTTTGGGGCGACTGCTTTTGACCTTCAATTACCTAAAACAAACCTGCTCCTATGTGATATTTCAACCTTTAGGTTTCTATATTTTAAGATCTATAATAGTCCATTTGGAATACACTTTAGGGGTACGGTATTTTTTTTTTATAAATTTAAAACAAGATGAATGTTTCTTCATCCAGTTCCGATAAAAATATGAATGAGTTTTACTTTTATCGGTTTTACTTTAAAATTTAAGTAAAAGCAAATTTCTTGCCAGTAAAGCGTTCCATCTTTATCAATGTTTTTCAGTTCAAGATTTATAAGAGTGATATAGTTAATTAAGATAATTGTTAACCCTAGAGGTATATTTACTACATGCTAAGATGATCCCACAGAGCTGACGGTGGTGAGAGTTGGCAATGTATAGGAAAAGTATGACAACGAATTGGGAGATATGTCCTTCACTGGTACTTTATTTTATTGGCTTCTCAAGGTTGACTGGTACTGGGGATATTATGACACAGCACTTTCTTCAAAATAACATTTACACCTTTTTCGATCAGTGTCAAATTCAAGAACACAGAACGTTAATATAAAGGAAGAAAAGTAAGCAATAAATCACAATAACACCTGTTTTACAGCTATTGGACTCCCTGCTGTCAAGAGAGTTGGCAACACGCCCAGCCAACATTCCCAGGTGGGCCCCAACTGGGCCCCTGCTGGGCAACATACTGGGCCCCAGCTGGGGCCAATCTG
>WURT03101957.1:0-12363 GCA_009936505.3 Holothuria glaberrima
TGACATCATATGTGCTTGCTTCAAGTTTACTTTCTGTTGAAAATGTGACAACTTGATCTGCTGATATCTTGAGAACCACACGTCCGATTTCAGCAGGAATTTCACCAGATTGCTTAGAATAAGTACCCCTCTTATACAGTACATCAAAACTTGATTTGAGCTTAGACCCTTCTTTTAAGGGGGGAATTAGCGTTATATATATAATCAATGTTATTTCTCCAAGATATGATCAGCGTTATTTTAATGGCCTGGCATCCATGGGTGTTAACAGATACGTGTTTGTAAATTCATTGACATTGAAGTATTTTCATATAGATTGTGTGTTTAAAAGGACGTCACCATACGTTTACGTATTCCTGTTTAAAAAGTGTGTGAAAACATCAAGGGGCATCCTTTTTTTTGCCCTAATTTTTTTTCGCCCTGTGGTTGACTTTTCCACAACTTTTTTCGCCCTAAGGAGGGAATTAGAGAAATATATATTTATATATATAAAATACCAATGTAGTTAGACTTGAAATGTTGCGCTTTATTCGTAAAAGCCATGAAAATGCTTTGCAATGCAAAAGCAATGATATCATACAGTAACCTTTAAAATACAGATAATGGAAACTGACTTCCTCTCGAGAAATATTTGAGGATGATAGAGGTACTTTTCCTCAAGAATCTCATTTAATTTACATATGAAATATTTTATCTGCAGCATAAAATTTATCATCAATACTTTCCCTTTTAACAATACTGCATAATATTTGAAGTTAAATTCAATTAAGAGAAATTTCTACCAAAGAAAAAGCCCACTGTAGATTTTCCACTATGCCCAGTACATGTTGTGCATTGGTAGTGCTGCCTTCCAAGTACTGTATAGTAGCCATATATCCTGACTACAGTGCATGGCTATTTTTGATTAATAAAACTTTCTCTTACAACACACCATCATAGAAACATTTTCATGTGAAACACTCAGCTGTTTTTACTACTGTACTGTACTTTGTGCTAATATTATTCAATACAATGGCCAGGTAAATAATGCCTGTCAATGTACTGTAACACACGCAACATAACGTGAAAAGGGCCAGGAAGCTGTTTCACACAGTGCACTAGTACTGCAGCAGCACCATGGTTGTCTTTCTAGTGTCAAGTACAGCTGTATGGTTGTGTTTAGCCTCCAAAATCTTTGTGACTTGAAAGTTTTATTCAGAAGAAATTCGGAGGCTGTAACACAGGTAACAAATTACATAACTGGTATACTGTAAACAGTTTTCTTTTTAATTTTTTATTTTGAATTTCTTCTCAATTCAGAGAACATTTAACAAGAACATAAAAATTGAAATTTTTCATTTTGTCTGATGTAACACATGTAATGCAATGTTTCAGCCCCACTCCCACCATAGCGTACCACTTTCATCATTTGTTAAACACTTTCTAAAGAATGTACATGTACCCTCAGAGCAAGCACTTCCAAATGAAATGTATGTTAATACTACCATAGTCCATACACAAGTTTTCTGAGAAAAAGGGTAAGAAAATGCCTCTGAAATGTAACATATGTGATGTGGAATGGGTCAAGTAAGGACAGTATACTTGAGCTACAATAGTTACAATAGTTAGATGAGGTTTTACGGCTCAGTTTCTAACCACTTGGTTTAAGTCAGGCCGGCCACAGCCTTTTTCCAGTTGTGGCTCACAGGCTTGTTTTCCCTACTCCATTGCTTATGCTAAGCACCAAGCACAATGGCAGGAAGTTCCCTTTTTAGTCTTTGGTAAGACCCGGCCAGGATTCTAACCCCCGACCTTCAGGCTCTAGGGTTCGAATCCTGGCCAGGTCATACCAAAGAGCTTTCAGAGACCGTGGCTGTACAGTGTGTGCATGATTAAATGTGTGCTTGCCTCAAGTTCGCTTAGTTAAAATATGATACTGTAACTTGATCTACTGATATTTTGAGAAACAAAAACACTAGTAGGAACCGAATATAAATTTCACCAAAATGCTCAGACTCAGTAGGTACTGGGGGGAATTCTGTACTTTAGCCTACAGTAAGCCCTTCTTTCAGCAGTTTTTTGCAGGTTACAATACCAGATGCAGGTACAGGTACAGTAGTACTAGTACTGTACATAGTGCTAGAGTACACTTCATTTTGTATTATCTCAGACCAGTGCTATATATGCATTCAGTCCAGTGGGAATATCCCTATAGTACAGGATACAGTAGATCCCTAGTTCTACAATATGAGTACAGTACAGTAACTCAGTGACCCTGTTTCTGTAGGATGATGTGATGTGTCCAGTACTGTAGTCTCTACTAACTGTATACTGTAGTATAACTATACAACCAGTGTGGCAAATGACAGTGTTGTTAATTTTCCTTTGAGAACTGAGGTACTGTACAGTACAGTTTTTTTAACAATATGATACTGTAGGTACTGTAAGTACTGTACTTTGTGACTAGTGCAAGATGATAATAGTAGTAATTATAATAATAACGACGACGACAGCGACGACGACCACGACGACAATGACGACAACGACAATGACGACAACGAATAAGACTTATACAGCGCCAAATCAGGAACAAAATTTAACTGCTCTAGGTGCTTAACAAAAAAGCAGACAACTTAGTATCTAACATTCAAAAGAACAAGTAAAGAATTGAGTCTTAAGGTTACGCTTAAATGCAGATAGTTCAGTGCAGAACTGAATGTGGTCTGGTAGCTGGCTCTATAAATACAGAGCTGGGTATGCAAAACATCTGTATCCATAAGTTTTTAATTGTGGATTGGGAAGAGACAGATGGGCCTTGCTAGAGGAACGAAGACTACGAAGAGGAACATAGGGAGACAGTAGATGAGAGATATAAACAGGTTGTTCTACTGTACGTAAATGCTGAGCACAAAAAGTGAGCAGTAGTATTTTAAACTTGATTCTCTCACTAACAGGAAGCCAGTGAAGTTCCTTTGAAAGTGCTATCGAGTGGCAGTGTCTCCTTTTCCTTTTGACAATACTTGCTGCGGAATTTAGAAAGAATTTTTTGAAGTTTCTTTATGGATAAATCAGACAGACCATAAAGCAAAAAGTTGTGGAAGTCATGCCTAGCAATAACAAAAGCATGAACTAATACTTCACAAGTTTTATTGTCAAGATACTCTCCCAGAAGGCTGATGTTTCTCAACTGCCATTTGGCAGAGTGACAAATACAGTAGTATCAACATGATTTTCCATTGTCAGATTTTGATGAAAGAAAGCACCTTAGTTTTTCACATATTTTGAAGCATAGATGAGGTCATCACCCACAGCAAGAGGAGGAAAATCAGGGTCCTCAACTAAAAATTTTGAATGAAACACAATGCACTCTGTCTTATCACAATTATTAAAGCTTCAGCTGACGAATGGTGGGCCATTTGTTCACATATTGTATGCAAGCTTCCATAACATGAAAGGCAGCTTGTACAGTTTGTTGTTTTTGTCGAAGAAAATAATTGAGTGTCATCAGCATAATGATGAAAATGAATACCATGGTAACGAATAACATCACTTAACTCAGCAAGATGTAAGGAGAACAGAACAGGTCCAAGTACAGAGCCCTGTGGAACACCTGTAGTTAAAGGACATCGAGATGAGAGAGCATTCTTAATCTTAACATGCTGAAAACTCCCTGTAATATAAGATTTAAACCATGACAGAACAGTTTTATGTAGTTTGTACTTCGACTGGAGCCTTTCCAGTGAAATAGAATGATATACTGGGTCAAATGCTGCCGATTATAAGTCTAATAAAACTAAAAGAACATAAGGACCTTCGTCAAGTTGAAATGTAATAAAATTATAGACATCATTTAGGGCAGTTTTTGTACTGTGGCAAGACTTGTTGGCAGATTGGAAAGGTAAACAAGTAAGCAAAAAATCTTGGTTTGGATCGGTTTTAAAGCACCTTTTTGAGTTTTAGGTGTGTAGTTTTTGGCATATATTACAATTTAATATGATCCTGAGCATTACTCATAGGTTAAGCTAATTATAGGTCTGGACTAGGTTGCTGTAAATTTACACATTATGGGCAGTGCATGATGTATATGTACAGTATACTGTACAGTATACTGTACTCGATATTCTGTGCTTCACGTAATTTTGTCCATACTGTACTGTAACTACAGTACTGTACTGTACTATGTGCACATACTGTAGACCTTCTGAAACTTAGCAGAGAATGAGTTTCAGTGAGAGGCATGCATAAACCAAGGAATTGCCACTCGGACCTTCACAGTTTAATTAGTTTTAATACACGTCTTTGGGGGCTGTATATGATGACTTTTTAAACAGATCGGAGTGTTATGATACAAAATCAAAGTCTGATGGGAACCTTACTCCACTGTTTTTGGCATACAGTAGATCTGTTTTTATACATAGAAACCTTTGTAAATGTCATTGTTATGCCTGTGGTATTTGTATTATTTATAAAGAAATTTCAATGAGATTGGAGCAATGCTTGAAATAGAACAAGTCGAAAGACTGCTTGAAAAAAGGTAAAGTGCAAACCATGCTCTCTGAAAGAAAAATATGAGGGCTAAGAAATATGTTGCAAAAGTGAAAAAGATACTGGCATGTGCTATACGAAATCCTCAAAACTACCGTAGGGAGTCATAAATTCTTAGACACTGTTGAAATAGGATACTTTACCATGTACAGTATGAAATCCTCAAATCAAGGGAGTCATTAACTTCTAGATACTATTGAAATAGGATACCATAGATGGCAGTGCCAAGTTTCCTTGGCTTAACAGTTTTAGAAATAATTATGCACATACTGTACAGAAGAAAGATGTACTCTAGCCCTACAAAAGTGTTAATACAATGGAAAACCACCCTAGCTGGCAATATCCAATGAGTCTTTAGTTTGTACCAAATACTGTACAGTAAACTCTTGTCAAGGATTTTTAGTTTGATGTTTATTTTAGGCCACAAAATCTGAAGGACCCTCATTCTTCAAAAAATATATTGAAAGAGAAAATGCAGTCATGAACCTGGTTTGAAGAATTGCAGTATACCCTGACATCCTTATTCATGTGGGGCTCTTTTTATCATGTGACAGTAGTTTTGTTACCAGTTGGATTGGTACAGGTACACACTGTACAGTATAATCCTGCAGAAAACTTCTGTGATATATCTTTAAAGGAGTATTTCTCGGACAATTTCAGCTCTAGTATCTCGAGTGAAAGCTACAGAAAAGAAGAATTTGTCAACACATGGCGGGACCCCAGAGCCAATTTAGAAGTGGGGGGGCTGATCATTGAAGCAGTCCAATATGTTCAAGAAAATAAAAGTCTATCATTTATCGTAATTGGGTCAAAATGCTGAGGGCAGGAAGAGTGCTGGGGCTAAAGCCCCTGTAGCCTCCCCCTCTCCGCAGTCCCTGACATGCTCTACAAACCCCACACCCAGAGCTTGCTCATAACTTAAGATTCCTGGTGAAAAGTGAGTAATTCTTTTTAAAACAGACGTCCAGTTGTTTTAAGGTTACAAAATATTACTTTAAAAATCTTTTGTTGTTATTTAAAATTAATCTAATTTTACCTTGAAACTTGACACCAGTGAAACATTGAATAATATTCTTGTTAGGTTGAGCTTAAAATATTTGTGAGAAAAAAGGGTTGCAACTCAAAGTGTTTGCATTTTCATTGCATGTCAAGATTAAAAAGAAATACAAAAGATGTTCAGTTCTATAGCTGACCTGTATAGCATATTGTAGAGCACTGCTTTAAATTGAATATTTCCCATTTAAAAATTTGTAACTTGGAAATGCAGCATGCTACTGAGATGGGGTTTACACCCATTTATAGAGAAAAATTCCCCTGATTTTATGAAAGTTATATTCTGTAACTGGAGTATTCCTTGAACATTCAGTATTACTGTACAGTAGGTTGGGAACTTGATGCATTTGAAGGAAAAAAAGAAAGAGATTTGTGAAATTTTAATAGCAAATATAACAAGATAAATTTTGGGGTGACTGCTGAGATATTCTTTTAAAGCCCTATACAGCAGTACTGTACTTTAATCATTGAGTACAGTAGTATGTACAGTATACTATACTCAATGGTTGTATTATTCATGTTAAAATTGCAGTAACTACACTACAGTACAGTATACAGCAGTGCAGTACTTCTCAATTAGAGTGATCAAATTCTCCAAAAAATTTTCAATATATTCATATTTTTGGTCCATTTTACTCTAACTGCGCATACTCTAAAGGTAATATAAAACAGCCTCGGCTGATTGATAGTTCTACGTTGTGAAAATTTGCCCGAATATCAGCAAATTTTCAATTCCATCAGCTCTTTTGCAAATGAGAAAGTCAATGAAATAAATCATTTTAGCATGCACTGCCACTTTCAAAGGTCTGTAGACATGTACTGCAAAGGTGAAACGTGCCCATTGGATATGAAAATCATTAAAACTGTTAAAAATATAGCGCAATTCCCATCAAAATCCTGTTTTTGCACTTACATGAATTAACATGAGCTACATTAACATGAGCTACAAAATGCAAATTTGTGGGGTGGAAAGAGAGACCCGTGAGGTGTGTGTTTATACTGTAGTTATCCTTTGTTTAACCTTTATTCCAAGGACAGTTATGTATACAACTGTATACAGTATACAGCAATGGTGACATGCCCAGAGGTGTTTACAGTATTTGGAAGTATTTACTACTTTGACAATGTACACATGAAAATCAAACAATAAACTCTCTGGTAAATAATTACTGTTACACATAATAAAGGATTAATAAAAGGGAATCAGACTTTGCAACATTCTCATCACAATTTTTGTATAGAAATGAGTTTCATGGTCAAATTTTGAAGAGGTACAATATTTCTTGGAAAATGTTAAAAGATGTTCAAAAAATCCAAACTTTTGATTCCAACAGATTCATAATCAGGGGATCTACGTATCTAAATCTGCAGTATCATTGTCAAGTGAAACAGCTGTTTTGATTACATGTCCACAGATCTTTAATGATCGACTCAGGTCAAGACCAACTGTTTATATGGTCACTTCATGGCACCATTTTGTAATAAACTGCTGTGCAACAGACAACAGTTTAAAGAAACATGGTGAGGTTACCAACTGTAAGTATCCATTTCCGGGGCTTGGAAGTAACGGATGGTACCAATAGCCATGGCTACCAGGCCCTTTCTGATGGCAGTGGTGCCCCTCAGTAAATGTCCTATGAAATTACATATAGACCTATAGCCAATTTGCTCATTTTGGCTGTGCCCTTTTTCAAGCTTAAAGTATTTCAAGCCCTGCATTTACTGATGATGCCATCATGTTGTACAATATCTCTCCATACGGTACCATACCTTTGCTGTACTATACATTTGCAGCTGTTATAAATGGCAAATAGTACTGTACATTGAGTGGAAAGTTGTTTATGTTAGCGACATTATTTATGATTTATTTCTATCAATGAAGGGATTAGTGACAGCTTATGGGTCTCTCATCAAGTGGTTCGAAGATAAATGTCAAAAAACAAATTTTTAAGATTTACAGTAGTATGCCTTAATAATTTCTCTTCAAGTAAGAGTGTATGGGTCTTGCTGAAATGCATCGTGAGATGCAAATATATTGATAGACCTGTAAAATCTGAATTAATAGTAGGCCAGATCTGCCATCTCTGCCATAATGTAGATTACAGTAATACCGAATATCGTGGACTTGAAGTTGAAAACGTAAGTGAAACATATTTTTAATTATTGATGAAGAGGAGAAAGCTCAAATGGTCAAATACACACATTGAATTCATGTACATGTATATAATGTATACATGTAGTAGATTGTTGCTTTATTTGAACCTTTCATGTGCAATATTCATGTTCTATTAAAAACATGGAAGATACCGAAAAAAAAAGATTAGTAATCTTGAAATTACCTGATAAAATCATTTTGGGGTGCCCACTTAAATACAGTACTATGCACTGTTGAAATCATTCATGAAGATTAATTTGGCATTCTTGTCTTTAAAATTTCCTGTTCTTCCCATTATATCATTGTATACATTATTGATCATGCATAGCCTACAGGTCTGCTGCATGTATACACAGTCCCATGACCATACCATGAAGTACCATTGCCATACTGCACTTCATAGGAAGCATATTTTTCTCTTGTGGTTGCAATGACTTTGCAGTTTGGAAACTTGATAAAATGATATTTAGATAAAACCTCTCATTAGGCCTTCTGTACTACATAATATTCATAACAACAGCATGCATGTTCAGGAGTTTATTACTCATTACAATAATACTGTAGGACATACTGTACTGTGCATACAGTAACACTTTTACGCCACTCGGCAGGCACAACTGTCAGCCAGCATTTCTGGCATTAAATTGATATCACTACTTATTCAATCGTGTACAGTATCATCATCAATGTGAGATAATCAATTTTGCCATCTGTGTCTCCAATGCAATATACTGTACAAAGGTTTACAGTACAGTGCTTGTTTCTTGCATGAGATACCACTGCAGTATCACAGTTTATTGAAATCAAGTCCTCCAAAAAGTGTTATGTAGCTTTCCTGTATTGCTGTCTTCCTTCCTCCTTAACCTTAATGCTCTTCAGCTTTAGGGTAATTCTCTGTAAATGAAACTCACTGGAATGATTTGGTATGTCTTCAGCAAAACAGCTCCTTTTCAAATTCCAAACCAGATCAGCACTTTGTTTTCACAGTAGAGTAAGTATTTTAAAGATTTTTGTCAATTTTTGCTTCTACAGTGAATCATAAATTAATAAAAATGGTGTAAATTTTGCAACTCTATATTATTGCACTGCAGCTTTGCATGTAAGCAGTATACTGTACATACATGTGTCACAAATCTTTGTATTATGCAGTGTGCTATAAACAATATTTTACTGTACGTACTGTACTGTGCACAGGGTACTGTATGTGCATGCACTAGTTCCTACTGTAGTTTTTCAATCCGCAGCCATTAATTGTAACCTGTGGCAGGCTGATAAGTGGCCTACAGAATATATAAACTGGCACAGCAAAAAAATTGAATAAGGTATTAAAATATTTGATTGAGTTCTGGCTACAGCAATTATTATGAAGTCAAATTTTAGGGAAAATGATCAGCCATCTACAGTACAACACTTGCAAACCCCTGTACAAGATGCTTTTTTGTACTGTAAACTGTGCAATTCACAGTTTGCCAAAAGGTCATCAGTTGTCACCATAATTATCCCAGTGACACTTGGGCTACGTAAATTTATTAAATCTCTTTTATTTTCTCAAAGTATTTTTATTTGTACAGTTTTATGAAACATCAGCTCAGTAAATTTTTTCAAGTACAGTATCTTTTTGTCCCCTACAATTAATATATTACAATTTATTTTGAAACATCAGGTACAGGTTAGTAAATTTTTCAAATCCCTGTTTTCATTTCTTTTCAATACAATTAAATAATATATTAAACTTGTTTCACTTTCAGAGCATATTAATGTATACTTGTAGTACAGTTAGTAAAGCAAGGGCATCACGGAGCTCGAATTTCATAATTCAGAATTTTGCTATTAGGTACTTTCATAGAGCCACTGATGAATTAGGATAGAAGAGGGTGTACTGTATATTAATATTATTGGAGTGACTGAAAATATCCCTTTAGTATGTCTAACTCACAAGATGTGAATAAAAAACACCACAGTACTGTATGTTTACAGTGGTACTGTATCTTCTGTACAGTAGGAGGCCGTGAACTTCTCATGATATGGGCAGTTATTCTACACTAACATTGTCATACACAGTGTTACCAATTTGACAAAACAAATCCAACAAGAATGAATGCTTCTCCTTAGCCACCTCCTGTAGAAAAGTCTTGTGCCAGTTCCAAATCCTCAGGTTTTCACATGAGTCTGGCATGGGTAATCACTGGTATTTTTGAATGGAAACCTCTGTTTTCCTTACAAATTGACATAGGTTGGCCAGTTACCACACTTTGCCAAAGGTTGGCCACAGGTTTATGACATGCAAAATGTGTGGCAATCAAAACCACTACAGTATTAAGGAAGAATTCTGAGACAAAACCTGTGGCTTGAAACTGAAGGCAAGAAAACTTGTGTCAACCTGTGTCAAACCTGTCTGGTATTCAGAAAGTTGGATATATTTCTGTATGCATGCAGGTTTTCCATCCAAGAACACATGATATCTTTTGTTTTTCACATATGATCATGGTTTTTTACAGGCACAGGTGGACAAAAGTTCTTTTGTAATTGTGCATACACATTTAAGCCCACCAAGATGGTGTATCCTTTTGTCTTCTGCATAAAGTTTGGGCTTGTTTAAGACTGAAATGATTCAGTATCATGTACTGTGCATTGGTCAGATGTCAAATTCTGAGAATAAGACTAGGAAATTTTTGAAAAAATTGGTAAAAGTCAGCAATTTCTATGGACAATTTGCAGGTTGTCTTTTCTTTTTTGAAATGTTGAATATTGTCTGAAATGTTGCAGATTCATCATAAGATACACTGAAAACAGATACCCAGGAGCCATTTTAGTAGATCTGTCTGCAGAAAATTCGCTCAAACAATGGCAGTGCTTTGGTCATGTGATAGTCTGTCCTTGTTTAAAGCCAATGCAAGTGATCCATTGTGCAATATTTTCAACAATGCCAATTTAGAACCAAATCCTTACTGTTATCATCATACTTTTGTGACATTCTAAAACATTGTGAAAGATACTTGCAATAGAAATAAACTAAAAGATTTGTGACATGTGTTTAAGCCTAAAGGAAGGTGTAACAGCCCAATATTGTACTGTATACCTTAAAGGCAATAGGCAGTCACCCCAAAATTTGCTTTGAAAAATCAACAAACCTTGCAAATCTCCTCTTATTGCATTAAAAGCACCTCTGAAGACACATAACTATTACAAACAATAGGTAAAGTAATGTAACCGTGGAGAAATTATTCATGTATTTCACAATTCACTAAAAAAATATTGCCACATGATCAAAATGGGCCATTCATGAAGTAGAACGATGGGGCAAAATTACTCTGATTGGGGTAACTGCATTTTCCCTTTAAAGGTGCTGCTTGATAGCTGTTATGCTACGGTAAGAGCTGAAAGAAATCAAAACTACATTTTCATCTACGTGTACTTTAAAAGGCTTCTACAATGGAAAGCCAACTTTTATGATTGTTGGATAATTATGCTTTGCGGTGTTTAGCAGGGTTGTACATGTCTTTTAGTGTAAATTTATTGCATTGTGTCAGGTTTATTAAAAAGTATGAATACTGTGAAATGTCATTTTACTGTGAAATGTCATTTTATGAAGGTTTTCTATTGATTTGCTTGCAGTTTTGACATTGTTTTTATAATAATGGTAACCTACAGGATGGTTTTTACATAATATTACAAACTTATTCTTGTTTGGTTATGAAGTGAAACTGCTGAGAAGATAACATTCAACCGAAAAAACAGGAAAATTCTATAAATATACAATGATTGTGTGAAATATTTACTAAGTTCCTTCCTTGCATTATTTTCATTGTTGGTACATCAGCCTAATGTGTCACAGTGGCCATACATCATCATTTTTGGAACATGTATATATTTCACTTTGTACTGTACTGTACTTTACTGTACTGTACTGCACTGTACTGTACCTGTGTATTCACTTAATAGCAGTCATGTGTAACTTTTGATGTCAGATTGATACATTGTGACAAGCTTTCAATAAAATGGGACACATTCTGTAATGTAGTCATGAACTAGAGTAATGCACCACTAGATCATTTGTTAGGGTTAGAATTTACTCCTACTAACCAAAAGAAAATACATCTCTCGGGGAAGAAAATGTAGAAATGCATCCCAATTAGCTCAGTAACAAATGAGGATGAGGATGCATCCTTTTTCTAGCTGCTTGTAAGCCATAGAAAGTCATGTGTTAATTGGGTGAATGAACAGGGTATACACTGTAATATATCTGTAGGCGAAGAAGCTCTGAAGTAGGTCAAAAGAAATTTACTGTACCTTTGACATGCATTTTGACTGCAAGCTGTGCATAGTTTGTACAAGTGCTGTACATGTGGAGGTGAAAACCAGGTTGCAGAGTGACATTTTGTGGATAACAAAGGTTTTGAAAGCTAGTGTAGAACTTTGTGAAAATTTGAGAGAAAATTTATTGAAAAATTATGTGGGAAAATTTGAAACCACTATGCTTTTGGTTAGGGATGCACCGGATATCCGGTCCGGCCGGATAATGAAAAAATATCCGGTTCCGGTTCCGGCCGGATGTTTGAAGAAATCCGGCCAGATTTTTCTCAAATTCTAGCCTGAATTAACTCCATCATCAAAAGATAGAGGTTACTTCA
>WURT03101968.1:1742-12363 GCA_009936505.3 Holothuria glaberrima
GAAGAGAAACTAGGGAGACACTTTCACACACAAAGGTACATCATGATATGACTTGCTTATGTTCTGATTGATGTAGGAAGTTGGTCATATACCAAATAACACATTCTGTATAAAAATTTCTTCAGCCACGATGCAAACCCCATGATATCATTAATCCTTTGGCAAAAGCTGCTGACTTCCATCAAGGATTTAATTTGTTAGTGGGTCTAGCATATTTACCTGTTTCTTGTCAGGCAAATCAAGGGTTTACTACTCCATCAAGTCTGACCACTCACTTAGCAGCCCACAAAAATGACTGCCTGGTATTTTCCTGTGATCTTAAAGATATCAAAGCTTTTATCTAACTTTGCAAACAGACACAAGTCAATCAAATCAAAGGATGACCCTTCCACATTTTATCTGCCTCAGTTTCCTACCATAAATCTGTGTGTTTTATGTGACTTTATGCTTTTATCAGAAGGTAAACTCTTCACTACTACTCTGACAGTAACAAGGTAAGACAAGAAAAGTTGATACCTACCACACACTACAATGAAACAAAAGATATGCTAACTCTGCATAAAGGTTATTATGAAAGTAATAAGATAACAGATAGTTTCTGTCAACTCCTATACCTACAGTTCAACTCCAGTTTCTAGTTCTCACTTGTCTGAAATATTCAACATATGAATACTTCAAGTAAGGCCTAAAAAAATTCTTTGTTTGTCCTCGACTGCCCGCACATAATTTCTTGTCCGCTTGTGAGATTTTTTTTTACTTTTATTTTTTTTCTTTTTGGCCTTTTGTGTTGTACACAAACCTATATATTTTCCGAAGAAACTTTTTTGTTCGTAATACAGCACTGGTATATACTGAAAAACCTTGCACTGAATGGCTCATATTATGTTGAATATCCAATCGGAAGCACACAAATAAAATGCCCCTTCACACTCACTCACACTCAAGGGAAATCATAGGCCTGCTTTTTCCTCATGTTCCTTAAGTTACGTTCAACACTGGCTAGACTATGGAGAATACCTATGTACGTAACTGGTTCGAATATACACAATTGTTCGTTACACAACTATTTCAGTCGCCTCAGGGATCTGCCTCCAGTGTTCCCACGCAGATAAAGTCCACCATGACTCGATCAGCCATTACTCAAGAATGCTGTTATATTCTCGAGACTCAATGCATGTGACTGTACTACAGTTCGTTGTGCGTACAGTGATACCTTCATACTAGGAAAAAAGAAAATATTTTCCTTCAATTGACATTGCCACTCCCAGACATGTTAGGTTGGGATTGACGTGCTCACTGCCTGTATACGTCCATGAGGGACTGAAATGTGGAAACCTTTCATTCACATGTAGGTGTGAGGTTTGCGATTGGAAAGGTATGCAGCATGTGGCTGGGGGGATGTCAGAAGGAATTACTATGTTCTTTCTTCATTTCATGATGTTCAATGGAAACTGAATGTTTTATACGGCAGATTGGATTTATCGGATCAGAGTGGGCACACTGCAGAGTCTGTATCTAACCTGTGAACTACAGTAGCATGCTCTGGTCTGAATATAATGTGAATATATGTACACAGAAGTCAGCATGGCATCATACACGCTAGGCAGTAGAGTCAAGAAAAAAAAAAAACTGCCCACCTGACAGCCCCTTCTGGGCAGGTCTGGAGAAAAACAAACAATATTTTTTTTTTTTTTTAGGCCTAAGTATCAAATATAGTGTAACTAGAATCAGAAGGAAGACTTGCCTGTTCTAACATAAGTTTAAGAAGGCCTACTCAATGGAAGCCTAACCAACAAAGTCAATGGAGGCCTAAAGTTACATAAGTGAATAGGAGGTACAGAGGGGCAATGTAGATTTGTGCAGGTTTTAGACACAACCATAGACACACAACCCAGTTTACACTTAGCTACTTATTCACATGTAATAGGGTGTAGAAAAATTGCTGTTAAGTACAGTAATACTTCGATCTGTATTGTTGCTGCCTTTCACATCATTCTTAATGATGAGTTTCATTCTTTATAAAACTAAAAACTACATGACAGTGTGCCTACGCATATGCATATCAGGCAGGAAGGGGCAGAGGGTACTGTCCCCCCCCCCAAAAAAAAAAATTATGGACATCAAAATTTGGGCAAAATCTACAGGAATGGGCAAAAATTGTCTAAAACACTCAGATGGGATATGCCCCCTCCCCCCCCCACAAAATGACCCCATACACTCGTGGGTGCATGTTACATTGTGGCTGCTATGCTACATAGTGGCAACCAAGAGGAAGAGAATAAGCAGCCTTTCCAAATTTATTTTGAAACACCAGCTAAATGCTCAACATATACTTATTTCCTCTACCCCTACAAGTCAGTGAGCCACAACTGGAAAAAAGGCTGTGGCCGGCTCTATTTAAACCAATTGGTTAGAAACTGAGCGGTAAAACCTCATCTAACTATCTACCCCTACAAGCATCTTTCATGATTTTTCAGACTACAATAACAATGTATTCTGTACGACTAAAACAAGTTTTGTTTTTAAAAAAGGAATTATTATGATTACAAATGCCATTCATGAGTTAGCATACCAAAGTATAATTTTAATTGAGGTGACTTCATTTTCCCTTATATGAAAATCCATGACCTAAATAGGAACTCTAGGATACTTTTTAACTTGTTTCTCCTCACCAAATCTTTCAAGGACTTCTGAATACAGAACAATAGTATACTTCAAACAGAAACAAAATGATTTAAAGGCTTCAAAAAAGTTTTCCCAATTCCCAGTCTCTTCAACATATGAGATCGTACCTTGATAACAAAATGGTGTGTACTCTGCACATGAGTTTTATTTGTTGAAATCTTCTGCCTTTGTTTACTATCAAATATTTAAGCCCCCCACAGCTTGGATTATTGACGTAAGCTACTTTGTCTTTCTTCCGGTTCCATGAATCATGGAAGCATAAAGTAAACAAGAATCTTTTCCTGCTATTGAAATGACCAACTTCATAAACGACCAGCACACGCTATGCCACTAGTAATGAGCAATTGTTCAACGCTGTTTAGGTCTTTTCTCCTTCAAAACAGGTTGCATGTTGTAACTGTTGCCATGTTCAGTGTATATAACTTTTTGCACAGAATCTCACCCTCAGTTATGACCAGTTATGACTGAATATATTGTTAATCAAGTATTTAAAATGAGGTTGCCATTAAAGGCAAATCTGGAATGAATGCTATTGTTTGGGAGAGGCACTGCAAATAGAATCCTCCCCCTATAAAGTTTTCCTAGTGTACAGATTTTTTGGTGCTTGTGCCCAAATTTCCACTTGGGTCACTGAGCTAAAAGTTGGATCCTCTAAAACTAAGGATTTTTAAAGGCCAAAAGAGACTTTAAATCTGATCCTTGAAAGGAGGTAGTGACCTTGGTTTAAGCATTTGTTGACTTAGTGATTAGAACATGGAGAGAGGGCAATTTGCCAGGTTACAGCTGTCCATCAATGAGGGCATTAGGGAACTGGGGTCACACCTAATATGTTTATTTAGTAAATAGACTTGTTTACTTAACCATGGTATACCACCATAATATGGTACACTGTAAATGTTGGAGGCATTATGTAACCATGGTATGTTATACCACCACAATATGGTGTGCATGTTGGAGCTATAATGTTGGGCCCGCCATACAATTCTGTTCATGGAATATAAAGACCCATATGGAATTTAACACCACAGTGATACAAACCAATGCTATACATACTATACACCAGCATTTATTTGAAATATATGCAATCCTTTTCAATTCAAGAGTAAGGGTCATTTTACTTTGTTCTGTATTTGAGATTTGAGTGAGTAAAAAAAATGTTTAAATATTCAGGTAAAAACAGGCAGGCAGCAAAGGGAAGGTCTAAAAGTACATATAACAGGCCTATATATCTAAATGTATACAATATCTGCAATACTTAATTTTGTCTTTGTCTGTCGGTGCTTGTTTTTTCTTTTTTGTTTTAAAGACTTTGGAGTTCTCTAGACTCCTAACCTTGAAATAATATCATGTTAACAAGGTTTTCAAAGTTTGACACTTGTGATCCAAGATGCCCTTTGACCTAAACAAAGAGGACAGCATTCTTCCTCTTACCATGGGGCATCCAAATACTAAAAATAAAATCAATCCAAGTTTTTAACCTAGACATGTTTTTAACAAGGTTTTCAAAGTTTGACTACCTGTGTCCCCAGATAACCTTTAACCTCCACCAAAAACAATCAGGTTCTTCCTTGCACAATGATTGGATTCTTTTTCTCATCATGAGGCATCTACACACTAAGTATGAATTCTATCCAAGCTTCCTACCCTGAGTTATCGTGTTTGCAATGTTTTCAGTGTTTGACCCCAGTGACCTCAGATGACCTTGACCTCCATCAAAAACAACAAGATTCTTCCGTTCGACATGGGGCATCAATGTACAGTACCAAGTTTGAGGACTGTCAGACTTTTCCCTTCTAGAGATTTTGTGTTAACAAGCAAAGTGTCACAAACACGCATACACATACAGCTACACACACACGCTAACATGAATACATTATGCATAGGTTTCACTTTTCTTCAAATCCAAAAAAAAAAGTGTTGATTAATGTGGGTTATGATACCACATCTATTCGTTTTAAGTTTACTTTGGGTTAACAATGGGACACTTTATCTGTTTCAAACTCAAGAACCAAAAACAGAAATGGGATGCAAATTTTAAAAGTAATCCACTAATCCTGTAATATCTCCAAGATGCACAAAAATGGTCTCTGTCTATCTCCCTCTCTCTTTTGAATATGTCACGGCCTAAACTTTTAGTTTTGAACAACTGAAAAAGGATGTTGTCCTACTCAATGATCAACAACTTTGTACAATGTAGTACTGTACCACTCACTGGTGTTGTTCTGCTGTTACACTGAAAACTATATCAGCAGCATTGATGTAAAACTAGGTTTCACAATTCAACCCCAACAACTAGGTCATGTAGTGGAATTAAAATAATTCCCTTTGGAAAACATAGCAACATAGTTATACTGTAGGCCTAATGATATCTGTGACATTCATTTGTGCTGGTATATATGGGCTGTGGAAACTGAGCTCTGCGTATAATTTGCATGTACACAATGAAGTTTACAAGGCTCTTTAACATAATAATCACGAGCATGATCACAAGCATGACTGCACTTTATACATCCAATTTAGAGGTCGTTGACAGTTTACCTGTAAAATAATCATGAAGGCATCACTGTTAAAATGTCTTAGAACTGCACAATTTAAAAATAAGACAATACTGAAAAAAATGAAAATTTAGCATACTGTATAGCTTAGCACGGACACAGTATATTTTTTATCATTCGTTTGACAGTACACAGCATTTTGATTATCCAAAACTGTCAAAATAGTATGCTGAAAATTTTGTGTACATGAGTCATAAAATAGCCTTTAACCTGTTACTCCAAGTCCAGAAACACTTCAGTACCAGAACTTTTACTCTTGCCTATAGACTGTGGCCTCAAACCAAGCAAGAATTGCCCACACGGAGGACAAAGCAGGGGACATTAAAGGGAAATGCAGTCACCCCAATCAGAATTAGTATGCCCTGTCATTTTAATTTATGAATGGCCTTTTTGATCATGTGAAAATATTTTTGTAACTAAATTGTTTTTAGGAGAAAATGCCTTGCTTCACCTTTTGTTGTAATTGTTTATGTTCAAAAAACATCTTCACAGGTACATCTAAGGCAAATAAAAGGGGATTTACAAGACTTTGCTGATCTATCAAAGCAATCTTTGGGGGGGAAGGACTGCCTACTGCCTTTAAGAGCTTATTTGAGCAGCAAGTAAAGTTTTACAAATCTGCTAGCTACAGCTAGCCTGGTTCTGCATCTGAAATTCAAATCCAGAGAGACAGCAATCCCTGTCAAGTAAGTAAAACTTTCACGATTCCTTTGTGGGACAAACCAGTTGCATTAAAATCAAACAATTCTAACTTATTTTGGAATATTGCCATTATTTAAGTAAATTCCGAATTAAGAAGCCTAAACTGAATAAAAACTTCCTGAAATGCTAAGAATCCATTTTTGTTAGTTAGTAAAACATTCAAAAGAGTAAATTCTGTTAGCTAAAATAGATTATCTTCCCCCAGGTGCTTTAAAAATACCTAATTATTGAATACAATAAGAAAGGTAAGATTAGGCAAAGAAAACAAGATGAGCATTGACTCAAAACAAATTGCAAGTGCAGATAAAAATAATATCAAAGCACAAAATATCACTAAAATGGACATTAAAATATATATATATGGACTAAGACCCATAAAAACATTCCCCAGCATTCATAACCAAAAAGACGTAAATAAGATACTACCTTCTGCTTTTTCCAAGATGTGAGGCTTTGATTTACAGATTTAATCAAACTGTACACTTGTTTCACAAACTCTATGAGTTAGCACAGTAAAGATAAGTTTTTCTACACTGGGAATTTTACTACGGCCTGTACTGAGTAGTGCAAACACATATTCCAAAAGCTTGGGCAGTCTTGGAATGAAAAGTTTGTTACATTCATTTTTAAATGTGAGTTGTACAGAGCCTCCACATTTGTTACAGTGTTTACACTAGACAGAGTCTACAATATGTGAAGAATGTGAAAACACTATAGTCACAAAGCTACCATTCAATTATTTCCTATACCACAAGGAACAGGCAAAACAGACGATTTTCTACACAGATTAACTTCCGAAGGGCACATACTTAAAAGCCATAATGTAAATTATCCTGGATTGAATAAAATGTCACAAAAGAGACAAGAAAAATTGACAAGTTAAATCTTTAAATTGGGAGTAAACATCACACACTGACTAAGTAGAACTTTCACACAATAGACACTGCAGATAACAGGGGTAATTACGATATGCCAATAACCCCAGCACATTAAGCGCCCTCAATCACATCAGACAAGCAACAGTCTTAACGTTAAAACTCCAACAATCTTATTGAAAAGCCCTCTTCAAACAAACAGAAGCTAACTGAATCACCGAAAATCACACCCATTCACGGGCAGTGCATGGCCTTGCTTTCACTTCTTTTCGGCATTTTGACTTTTGAAGTAGACTTAAAAAACAGTCCATGGTAGGCAGTTTACTCAATAGGATTATCATCAGAGGTAAACCAAATTCCCACTCAATACTTCCGTTTAAAACATCAAAGAAGCAAGGGATAATTGATGAGCCCTTAAAGACATTCCAGCTGTGACCAAACAGCATGACTCTTCACCAAGTTTGAAACAGAACTACTGTATGTCAGATAAAAATTTTGTAACTACAAAAGTGTGAAGAAAAGTTGAAAAAAAATACAAAGCTTAAGAGAATACATACTAAAAAATCTGACAGAATTTCTTCCAGTCTCTTTGAAATCCCTCCTAACCCTTCCCAACTTTCTGAGATTTGTCTTTAAACAAGTTTAATATTCTAGAACACACTCTTGAAGGTATATACTTGCCATTAACCAGTAAACTGTGGAATTAAAATACTGTATCTTTCATCCCACTGGGGCATTTATTTTCGTAAAAATGTCTTTCTTCACAGATTTCAACTTTACACTGGAAAAATAATACACTGTAAATATTTCCCACAAAAATGTGTCATCTCCTACTTTTTCTTCTTTTTTGAAACAAATACAAGCAACTGGCAGTGTTTGCAACTTATTTGGAGGTTCTTTTATCTTTCAGAAGCTTTTTACACAAAATTGTTCCAAATCGGTAAAAAAGTCACGCTTTGTATGGTAAATTTCAAAGCATGCTGCGGCACAAAGTGGTTTCATTTCCCTACACTCGTAATAGTCTCCTTTCTCTGTAGTCTCCTTTTTCTGTAGTCTCCTTCGCTGTAGCCACGCAACAATTTGTAACAGTGAAAATGAACCCAGGAAGTCCTACACTTGTAGCGCTAGCCTGTGAGGATTGTAAACAGTGGAGCGTATCCAAGAACACTTCCAGGTTCCACGTGCTTGATCAACGCGTCGTACAAGTTAGCGAACAGACGATACAGTCTCCCGGTTCAGAATAGGGCCAGAACATTCGATGTGCACAGCGAATGATCTTTCCAGGGTGTATCATTGATTGGCTGGGTATTATATGACGTATTTAGGTGCATATATTACAAGACGGATACATCCGTCATACGGAGTAGCATGAAGTTAGGACATGACGGATATATCCGTCCAACGCAGTTAACTGGTTAATAAAGACAGACACTCACCACCCCAAGTTAATTTTGTTTGGGGGAGAGGGAGGATATCAAAATTCTCAGTTAATGGCTGCTCTTTGACTGGCATCAAAGTTTGAAAGAAGACCAGTATAAACAAACTGCATCTAGTCCGAAACACTTGGCAGGCAAAGGAGGACAATGACCAATGCCCACTGTGATACCAGGGAGTTCACATGGCAACTCCCTGGTACTACCGACTTTGCCAGGTGCATAACACTGGAATGTGAGCTTAAAGGGAAAATGCTGTCACCCCAATCAGAGCCCCATCACTCTAGTTCATGAATGGCCTATTTTGATCATGTGACAATATTTTTGTTTTTGAATTGTGAAATTCAAGGAGAATTCCTCCTTGCTTAACCTATTGTTAATAATTTATGTTCAAAACATCTTCAGAGGTGCTTGTAATACAATAAGAGGTGATTTGCAAGAGTTTGCTGATTTTTCAAAGCAAATTTTTGGGACGACTGCCTATTGCCTTTTTTTTTGGGGGGGGGGGGGTTAGAAGTAACTAAATTGAGAGAATTGGTACTGCCTGGGATGATCAAATTTGCCCTTTAAACTTTTGTACTCCAAAGGAGCAAGACCAGTATGTACAAACTGCATCTAGTCTGAAATACTTGGCAGGCAAAGGAGAACAATGAACAATGCCCACTGTACTACCCTACTGACTTTGCCAGGTGCTTAAGATTGGTATGTGGGCTTAACACAAGTAAATCGAAGGTGCTTGATAATGCAAACAGATACTACTACATATGTAAAGCCGCCTGAAAACTTTCATAAGATGCATGTTACACAGATAGGTATGAATGAACAGCTTACAGTGTAAGGGAGAAAAAATTATGTAATTTTACCAAAACATGGACTGTTAAGAACCATGCAGGCTATTTTAGGTATAATTCATTAGCTATTTATAACTAACAAACAAAAACCAAACTTCACCCTGCCACAAAGCCCCATTTCACTGGTGAATATTTCCATGTTATGGTCATTACATGTCGTAGTTACAAAATTGATCAGACCATAATGAAACAATCCCATTATTTGAAAAAACTTTGCTGCAGTTTTGTTCACTATACATGGTGTTCTATTACACATCAAACTGTGTATATTACCAAGTGCATGTCACATATGTGTTACGCTGAACATGATTTATTTTCCAGTTGAACACTTCTTTCCACTTTTACCAAAGTATCTGATTAAGCGGCAAACCCGTTTTATATCCCTTCATCCCAGACATCAAGGGGTAGTTAATTGACCTGACGAAGTAAATTACTCCACCTGCATTGACAGCTCTGACGGGATTGCAAAATTAAGAAGAGTCCCAACATAGTAATTCATGTGTGTAATAAAAATAACTCTGTGTGTTATGGATGTCTACTACAAGTGACTGTCATTTTAACACTGACAAAAATAGGTTAATTATCTCTGACTCAATGTATATTCCCCTTGACTTCTACCAAAGACCATTGTGAGTCATCTTTCATTTGGACGTTCACTTCTTTAGACTAACAATAAATATGTAAATGACATTATCCTCTCCCTGTTTCTCACTAAAAACATGTTAGGCTCAACATGTACTCCCGAAGTTTTTAAGAAGGCGAGTCTCTACCATGATGGTGGTAAAGAATAAAGATTATCGACTGATACGATATTTGGAGACAATAGCAGATGCACCTAGAAAAATGTGTTTCGCTGGCAAATTTAGGTCACGATACGAACAAAGCCACAATTTAATATGCATCTGTCACCAGATGCTTTATTATGAAAAGAAACCAAAATATCAAAACAAAATTGAATCACTATTTGGAACATATAAAATTCTCAGTCCAATATAAAAGAGATGGTAGAATGCGTGTACATACAGCTTTCAACGGAAGTAAAGTCAATCCGTTATTGTTCAACTAGACTTGAACTGATGAGTAATTTGTTAGTAGGCCTGTTCCTGATACAGGCCTCCCAGCATGTTTGGAGGAAATTTATTTATAAATTTATGCTATTTTTATGTAAATTTTGTGCTTATTTATGCCACTGTTTGTAGTTTTTATGGCAATTTTATGTAATATGCAGTGTAAAAGTGATGCGAAAGTTATACAAGTTGTTGAGAACGACACCTGGTGAGAAATAGGATACTTGTTAACTGGTCCCAGCCGATGTCACAGTGAATAAATTTGTAACATTTATGTCATTATGCAACAACAAAGAAATAGAAAACAGTAATTCACAAACTCATTAGCACAACTAGAGAACTGAAACAATGCAATAAATTTTGAGGAAATAAAAATAGCAATTATCAAGCCTACCCAGATAACCCTAGATGACATACTGCAAGGAATGGATTGATGTCTGATGGCAAGTCACA
>WURT03101979.1:0-12363 GCA_009936505.3 Holothuria glaberrima
TTAACAGATACGTGTCCGTAAATTCGTCGACTTTGAAGTAATTGCATATAGATTGTGTGTTTGAAAGGACGTTACCACACGTTTACGTATTCCTATATAAAAAGTGTGTGAAAACGTTAAGGGGAATCCGTTTTTTTTTTGCCCCATTTTTTTTCGCCCTATGGTCGACTTTTCAACAACTTCTTTCGCCCTACGGTGGGAATTAGAGAAATATATATATATATATATATGTCTCTCTTTAGTACATAATAATTCACAATTATTTCAAAAAGGTTTATCTATTCACACACAAAATCTGTAAAAACAAAACATAAACTTGTCAAATGCAACAAATTCAGTTCACTTGACTATACAGCACATATTCCTCATTGCCTGTTCTACCTTTTGATTTGACTTTTCTTAAACTGATTTCAAAAACATCTTTACCGAAAAAAATTCTTTTCAATCTACACTGTTCATGGAAGAACACCAAACCAAAATCTCCCCCCACACAAATCTCTCAGTGAAGAAACTACCCTTGGCCCTACAATTAAGTACTGTGTTCCTGCACAATGTGGGGCAGAACTGTTCACTCTATTTAGATAAACTGAATGTAAACTGGAACACACTTTATGGAATAAATCAAATCTGCCACTCTGAATGGATATATTGTTTCTGTATTTTAATATTGCACTTTTACATAGTGATAGATAACCCTTCACTGCCTTGCTCTGAAGGGTTACCAGGTAGTCAGCATGAGTGAAACACAAATTACCTCCTTGATTTTGACCCTGGAATTTGCAAAAAAGAAAAAACTCTTTGGTGTGTCCTCCAGGAGCAACCTACTCCCCCCTCTTCCTCCCTCCCCCCCCCTACCATCCTTCCTGCCACACTTGCTGAAACACATACATGGTGTAACAAGTGATTAACCAACTTCTGAGTCTGATCCCAGACAAATTTGAATTCGTTCACCGATGAGGAGTTAGTTGCTCCATTAGCAGCAAAGAAATGTGACAACCACTGTACTCACATAATATTTTCAAGCTTGTGCAAGTCAAGGATTTTATCACTTTCAGTAAATAGAAGAGCATTATTAAAGCCTTCTGAAGGTACAGTACTTCAGCACATAGCAACTCATAAAACACTTCCACACAAAAAACAAAAAAATTTTTTACCTTGCATAAAATTTGTAGAAATCATGAAACTTGACTTTCATAACAGAGACTCAATTGAACTATACTCAAGTCATTGTGAATGATTCAACACGCTTCAACTCCACTGTTGAGATGTCCTGAGGTATTTGAATTAAATCCTCAATTATCTCATGTCTTGGAATATTTTTTGTGAAATGTCCTGCAGGCTTTCTCCCACCAGGCAGAAACCTGAAACTACTCCTATGAAGCTATATCAAATCCATAACAGATTTAAAACCTTTAAAGAGAATTATTGTGTTAACAATGCACCAACATGGCAAAGATATAAAATTTTTTTGCTATAATCCTTATAAAACCATTCAGTCTCACCAATGAACTCCAGCAATAACTTTTCTTCCCAAAGATATTTATCCATTACAAGAGTTCATGGACGTTACATCATTTGAAATTTGGAGAGTTTAAGTGAACAAATCATTCATTAGCTACACAGTAACCAGTTTCTCCTTGTAAGAACCTTATTTCTTGAAAATAAAGTCACTTAATTACCTTAATTTGAATTGCTAATCATTCTATATCCATAAATCATAGTTTGAAGATATGAAAATTTTCTATACCACAAACACAACATTTCCCTTCCACTAACCAACCTTTAATATCCCTTATGTCATGCATGATTCTACTGCAGACTTGACTGGAAAGAACTGAACTACACATGATCTTAGCCAAAAGGCAAAGAAATGTTCTGGACTCATGACAAAAATGCCTATAAACACAACAGCATTTTGGTTAATAGCTTTTTAAACTTTTTGCTTGTTCTAGTGTCCTGTCTATACTAATACTGTACCCCTGAATTGTATTTGTATTTGTGTATACAAAATAAATGAATGAATAAATTACATTCATTTGTGCCTTGATGAAATGGATATTTCAAAAATAAATGGAAACTTCTCATAAGATTTTTGCTACTATGAAGATTTAAGGAAGAAAAGATGATCCACTTCTTAGTGACAGTTCATGAATATGAAGCCAACTTTGATTGAACAGTAACCATATTGGTGTAACAGATATCAGCAGAAAACTTTCATTTGAAAAGTTCCTCATAAAGTTACCCATCATTTGTGACTATACCCCTGAGAGAAATCTACTAAAATATGCAGAATGTTACATTATGGACTTCCAACCTAAAAATGGTGTAGTATGTAAAAAATGCCCTTGATTATTGTTTCAATTTTTCCTAGAACAAGGTATAAAAACATTGAAAATCAGCAGGTCAAGACAATTGAAAGATCTGACATCTACTTACTTTAGCAGCATACTGTGTAAGTTATTCCATATTGTTTTTTATCATTTTAACATGCAAATGTTACACACTCGGTGGAGAGGGTCAAGGACCCATTCATACTTTTTGAAAGTGAAGTCAATCATAAATAAAAAAAATGCTGAACACTTTTAATACTTTTTAAAAGTATGCTCTGAGATGAGGGAGGGGCCCGGAGAAAGAGTACGTCTTGCACTCTTGTGACAATGATAAAAACATACCTCATAAACCTTCTAAATAATGAAAATATCTTCAAGGAAAGTTTATAAAAACTGATGTCTGAAGTACTGGAAGTAAAGTACACAGGCCAATATGCTCTCCCTGGAATTGTGGGGTATTGAACTGTACCTGCTCTCTGTCAGAAGAAACGATTAACCTGATAATGAGAATTTCTATACAAGGTACTAGGGGACTGACCCTGCTGGTACCTCTGGGAGCCTGGTGGAACCCCCATGACATTCCAAGATGAAGGCATTTCTCTTACAGTTGGAGAGGTTAGGCAATAGTTCCCCTCTTTGGTGATAAAACTGTTTCCTGTTGAATCTTTGGTGGGATTATTGCTAATGTTGGTGGTAGAGCTTTGGAGATTAGTAGTGACTGATCCTGATGAAAATGGAGATATGTGGCTGAGGAATGACAGAAAGAAAAAGAGACTGTTTAACTTTTTAATGAAGAATATGCCATACCTCATAATTTTTATTGGCTCAGCTGCTGCTTGTGAAATCTAACCTACAAATGTGAGCAATGTTTCTTGGACTGAATCAGGGAAAACTGATCCCAAATATCTAGGGCTAACGAGAATGCCTACATAGGACCTTCTACCTCACAGGACATTGCATCCCCTAGAAAACTAATGAAAAACTAAAAATCTGGCACAAAAAGATGTCACACAATGCAGTTTGTTACTTGGTAAGTGAATTTTTGCCAATGATGACATTTCCCTGAAAATACCATCGAGTCTTTGGTGAGGAGACTAGGAGTGCATGACTGACATCCTATACTAAAGACTAGAGGATTATAGAGTATAACAATATGTAAAGTGTGTCACCACCATATAAACATGCATGCCTGACTAGCATGGCCATTGACTAATGTCATGTACATTAAGTCTGAACTTCTCTGATTTGTACTTCTTTATATAATTAATACATAAAACAGTGACAGGTGATATTTTGAGCTTGGGAAATTCAAAATTTTTAAAAAATACAGGTCAAACCAACTACGAACATTTGGTATGAAGAATCCTTGTAATTTCTTTTTTTTTTTTTTTATATATTGAAATTGGTCTCAAATATTGCAGTTTTATCTTTAAAATATGTAAACAAAAGTAATTCACAGCCATTTTGGTAATCCTCTCTTGTACTGGAACTATTTCAAGTAGTGGATATCTAGGGAGTGGACACTATCTCTCTATTCAAATATATATATATGATGTGACTAGTTCAAGACTTGTTGTAAGGTGGCCTGATCTCTATGAAGCTTTTCTTCTGATGGGCTTTCCCACTTTCATTTCAAAATTCTTCAGATATTGTTGCCATGTATGTTTATATGTGATTATGGAAATAAGTACCTTCAAAATTTAATGCTGCAATTATATGATATTCATAACTCAAAACCATATCACAGAGTTACATATACAACAGCATTTTAATAGAAGCAAGTATTATGGCCTTTGTCTTATGAGACAAATTTTTTGTATCAGAACAGAACCTGTGACAAAGTAAGTCACAAATTTTGTAAACCTATTTACTTGGTTCTGAGTCATAGCAGTCCATGCACACAGTAACATACCTTCCCTTAATTCGAAACCGAATAAATTGCTTGCCAAAATGTGTGACTTGCTTTGTCACAACAACTGATCACACACAAAAAAAAACAAAAAAAAAAAAACTGCAAATGATAATACACTTTGGAGAACATCCACAGGCGAAGGAAACTGTTCTCGACTGGAGGGGCTGAACAATGTTTTGGATCTGAGGATCCTTAAATGCAATTTCATGCAATATTTGAGCAAATTTTGAAGGAAATTACTTGCAAATTTGTGATATCTTTTACAGAGTCAACAAATTAGGGTTTTCTGTCTTTGAATTGAAGTGGGGGTGGAGACAGAAGAATACTTTTACCCCACCCCATTTGCGCCACCCCATTTGCAAATGGGTGTTTGCCCCCCCCTCCGTCTCCAGCCCAGCCCCCTGCTTTCTACACCCTAAGAGTCCACCTTCAGGCACTCCAGTACAAGTGTCAGCTGAGATAACATAATCTCACCTTGCCTGGCCATTAGTAAGTATAGATGTTGCATGGGGTATGTGACCAACTGTTCCATTCTGAGAATATAATTTATCTACAATGTGGTTCCGTTTTGATCCAGAGACTGGTGTTGTTTCCACAGCTGTGTTTCTGGCTGTTGTTACTACAGGCGATGAATTGAATGCTGCAAATTTAATCAAAGATGGCTGTGCTGATCATTCAAATTGCAGACCTTTGTATGGGAATACCTACAAGTTCACTTTATATTGTTACCATGAATACACCTTTATGTGCCGTTTCAAGGGAAATATCAAAATTCAAAGTCAAAATTCTCAGTTGGTGACTGCTTTTTGATTGACATCAAAGTTTGAAAGTTTAAAAGATGTAGAGTAGCTCACACCCCACACAATGCAGTGAGAGTGATTGGATTACACATTATAGCCTTATAGGCTCACCAGGACATGGTCTTAAGCAATAAAATAGGTTTGTGTCTGCACAAGGAGGAGCTTTACACAGTTCCGGGAGGAGCTACAAGTTGCTTAGTTGGGAGAACTGGAACTGTCTTGAATGACGAGAATTGCCCTTCAAAGTTTCAAATTACACTTTGCAAGTATGAGACAGCTTCCACTGGGATAAGATGATAAATGGTCACATTTTGACAATGAAAATTCAAGACTTTTTAAAGACTTGTGTACTAAGAAGACAGCCATTTCTAAGACTAAAATATGAAGAATGGGAAGGAAATATGCACTTGTTTTTACCCATTAATTTTATTCACTGTAAACACAAGAAATTTCATGGTCCCAAGTTAGGAAAGTATACTATTTTCAGTTCTCCACACAATATGGCAAATTTGCCACACCAAACTGCCCCAGTTTGATGTATTTCAAGGTCATACAAAAAGAACATTTTTCCTTTTTTCCCTACAGCATGGGAATTTTGTGGTAATTATACTCATATACAACACACACTTGGATATATGTCTCAAAAAGTGCAGGTAACTCTGAAGAAAGTTTTATCCCATGAAAAATTTCCTAAAGAGAAGTATGAGAGGAAGATGCAAAGGACTTGATGAGGGTCTTTTCCACATGCATTTTAAAACTTCTCAAAAATGTATGCCACTTGGAGAACTTGAGACATTTTGGAAATCATCACTGCTTCTCTTCACGACATTTCCACTCTCTGTGATTGGAGAGAAGTGGCTTAGTCAAGCAACCTCTGGCTGGTATTTTCCATCACAAATCTCCACAAGTGTACCAAACTGCTAATATTATAAATGATCTTGATAATCTATTAGCAGATAAATGTTTACTACTATAACAAGTTTATTAGCACTAATCTTTATAATCTATTGAGAGATTAATGTCTACTATTATAGCTTTAAACAAGTGTATTTGGTTAATGGTTTAAAACATTCTCTGGACACAGTCTTTGATGCTTGCACTTTCGACTCCATTTATCCCAATTTTTGGATTAACCTTCAGTCTGAATTTATTTAAATGTGTACATAACATTTGCTTGCAGATTTGCATGATGGGGACAACTAATCCCTTAACCCTTGCTTTCATCCTACCTGGTGTGACATTGCCCGTGATTGGTGAAGAAACATTCTTTCCACTTCCTGGTCTTGATGGAGGTGTTGCTGACCTATGATGTCTACTGTAATTTAAACCTCTTGTAGCAAGTCTAAAGAAAACAAGAAAAGCAAATCTCACACCCATGATTTGAAACTGATTAAAATTAATTTAACAACTACTTTATCTTCTTGCAGTGATTTCTTTCAAACCTGTTTAGGAAAAGAGAATTAAGTTGTAGATAATTCCTTTTCCAAACACTACTCACCATATTCAGAGGTATGCTGCTTTCAAGATAGTGCTTGGGCTTACAGTATTTTTGTACCTGAAAAGCACTAATTTTACCATGTGATCACAAATATAAAAGAAGCCTTTGGCTTTTTAATAACAATTTCTGGTGGCTAAACCACTCCACAATTGAGATTCAATTTGGCTTCTTTTCACTGCAAAGTCACTTCTGATGGAAAAATTGTAGATTCTGCTTAAATGAAACACCCCACCTCATTTCCCATCCAGCCAAGAACTGAACCCCAGATGTCCCAAATGAGAAGCTTTTGCTGCTTCCAATGCCATTGACACTTTCCACTCATCCATTGCACTGGTATCTAGGTCATGGTATTGGCTGCTCTGCCATTACAGAGATTAAAAGGGTAAAGCATCAGCAATATGCATATCATACCACTATAAATGACTTTTTGCAGAACACATGTAAACTTCTACACAAGTAAACACATACCTCCAGTCAGTCATAATGTTCTGTGCACCTGTTTCAACCTTCCGAAACATGCAACACAATGAATTAACACCTGGTTTGATCTGGAAATCACTGATGGGGAGCTCAAGGAGCTAGCATACTAGAATCTATCTCTGTTACATATTGAATACTGGGACACAAATTTGGGAGTGCTCAATAAAGACTATCCCTAAAACTTGAAGGAATATACTTGCAATGCTAAAATTACAAGAAGCAAAAAGTACTGTAGAAATAAAATCCTAATGGTGGGACTCACACCTACCTTTAAACAAATTTCTATGTATGATTTAACACTGCTTTGCCCTGAAATTTGATCATTAATTCCTGATAATTAATATGTAAACCAAAGTGTTCTTTTATGATGCCTTTATTTTGAACATCTTTTACAATTTTTTGAGACTAAAATGAAAATGCCTCAAGTCCCTCCATCCATATGGTATAAAGGAAATAACACTTTTTACAAAAATTGGTTCTTTTTCATGCATTTTCTCATTTTTACCTCAAATGCTATACTTTGTATGATGTTAGTACCTTCCTATCTCATTCAATGCTTTCTTTCAATTTTTACTAAAACTTTATGATTTTATGCCATTCATTGGTATACTTTCAAACGGAGATACAATGAGATGCTGAACCTACTCTGTGTCTTCCTGTAACCCTTGAGGTGATCCCCTGAAAGACGGTAAACTCCCTGAGCGGGGTCTGATGTTATTCAAGGTGGCCCTGTCAAGGTTTAGGGGGGTCCCTTCATCTGACATGTCACCTGATGAAGGTCTACTGTGTGTCCTGTGTGTCCATAATGATGAATGGGATGCATTTCTATATTTTCCTGATGTTACTGAAATGTAAAAAACATGTCTCTTAGACTGAATTTTACAAATTGTAAATCAGCTTGAACAGACAAGCTTCCTTAACTGAGTGAATATATTATCCATGAGTACTCATTTACAAAGATTAGACAATCAGATGATAAGAGCAAAGATATATGAATTTTTTATTCCTAAAAATATCAACATGTGTTAAAATTGTGAAAAGTACTGCTATAGTCTAAGATCCCCTAAAGCACACTATAATGTGGAAATCCCATCTTACACTACATAGATATTAGTATGGCAGAATGTAAGAATGTTTTTGTTAACATGTAGTATACCCTTCCAGTTTTAGATTTCTTTCATACTTTTTCTCACACATAATTTAATCAATTTTTCTACATGTATTCAACTTGATACCCATGGCTGGCAAAAGTTTGGAAACTGGAAAGGTTGTTTCCAGGCATTTTGGGTGTGTGGTAGACAATTCTGGCACTTGAAGGGAAATTTACCTTTTTTTATATGAAAATACAAAACCAAGTGTGAAAAATGTTATACCTTTCTAGGGAAATAAAGATATTTTCCAGCCTAGTTGATAGCATTCTTGATGGGAACTACACTTTGTTTTTGATTGGTCAATAAGAGACTTCCCAAAACTAACTTTACTACAAACCAAATCAGAACTAGTCTCACCTGTGGTTGACGGTGGGATGGGTGGCTTGGCAGCTGATCTCCTCCTAGGATAACTGCTGTCAGGTTGATTTTTAAAAAATCCCTCAAATATAACAAAGTTATTAACCTGAGAAATAAAAAAGACACAATTATCACAAGTTTTGGAATGGTCTATGGATGTGTAAATGCTGTACCTGCCTTTCAAATGCATTAAAACATTAAAAATAGCCACAATTCCTATCAAAATCCATCAAATATTGACCACTTTTACAAGACAATTACTGTTTTTGCTCTTACATAATGATCAAACATTAGGCATATGTAAATTTGTAATGTAGACATGGGATCATAGGATATGTCTTATGTTATCCTTTGTCAAACCTTTAGCCCACAGACAGTTGTAATATTGGTATGCCCCAAGAGGTTTATTTTGGAAGTACTGTAGCTGTTGACTACTTAAAAAAATGCCCACATTACTTGCCAAACTAGAAACTAGCTGAAAAATAATTATAAGATAATTTAGAAAAAGATAATAACAGAAGAAATACAGAATATAAGCAACATTTCACATGACAATTGGCATTTTGGCATTTCTCAAGAAAAATCTCAGCAATGGTCAAACTTTGAAGAGGTATATCTTGAGATCCATGAAAGACACTTCAATAATAATTCTAACCAATTTTTCATGAGGGGATCTTCATCTATCACTTTCCAGTAAAGCATCTATTTTGGTTTATACTTGTCCACTTACCTTTAAGTAGACTACATATATACATGAATTAACATTCAGATTATCTTGCAGAGCTCATTTCCCATGATCAACATCCAAGTGTCTAACCTGATTTAGACAGAGACACCACACAGCCAGCCATGCAGACAATGTGAGATCTAGTCTCAGAAGTTTAGAAAAGCATATTTTGGGCTGTGGATGATTTTCTATGGTTGACCCTAGTACCGTGTCATGGCAAGATATGAGTTGGATGTCACATCATCAACCATGGGGGCATGGAGAGAGAAAGTTTACTGGGCATAGGGCCCAAGCCATTAACACCACACAACCTTCCTATGTGCTGTAGTAACAAAGGTTTGACAAGAGAAATAAATTTTTCTACATAGGAATGTCATACCACATCTTGATGCATGTTAAAGGCTGTCTCTTGGAAAAGAATAGGCCCACAGATGGACCAGGAAACTGCCATGTGTTAGGGGAAACTACTGTATATTTTAAAGCAATAATTTCTGATTTCTTGGCCATTTTATTGACAGTACTTGTTGTATAAACCTCCTAGTACTCAATTTTGATGTTATATAACAGACTTTACTGATTGCTAAATGTACCCAAGGAATCATGGGAACTGGGAGTATGAACACCCAGTTTACAATCTGAGATCCCATGATTCCTTGGGTGCATTTAGCAATCATTAAAGTCTGCTATCATGTAAAGCTTCTCCCCTCCACTGACCATTGTCTCTTGCTAGCACAAGGAAATTCTTTCATTCAATATATACATCTACAAGCAAGTAGACCACCATCATACACACTATATAATGTACACTACGTACACTGATACCTAACAGCACAATATTTCATTGCATTGCACTCAAAAATGTGTTCACAGCCTTACAAACCATTGACATACACAATAACAATTTGTACCCTAAAAGGAATAACTGAATCACACCCAATTTTCCTCTGTAAAAGTTTGTTGACCTTTCTTTCCTTAGTCTGTCTGATATTTAGATGAATATTCATATTTACTGATACAACAGGTGTGTCTATTTTCATGCACAGGTGTTCTGCCCTAAATAACATACAGGATATGATACAAAAGCAAGTGTCAGTGAACTATCCAGGGGGTGAAAAAAACAAAAGACTTACTTCAAAGAAATACTATAAATAGATTAGGTCAGCAGGGAAACAAAAGGAACAACTAAGAATGAGGATGAAAAGCCAGGTGTTTACACTTAATAAGGTCAACTTTAGGATATATCAGAGTTTGATAAATCTTTCTGATCATGGAAAGGCAGATCTGTGTTATAAAGTGTAAACAACATCCACAGGAGATGAGCATAGTGTTGAAATTACTGTAGAAGGAATTCATGAATATTTATTACTTTGGGAGTCCTCAAAATACACAAGACAGGTGTTCCATGTTAAATGTCAAAACAAGATGTATACACATATGGCAAAGTACTTGAGAACATAGTTTCAGGAAGGATTGAGAATTAAGTACAGAAATAACATATATTACTTTTACTCAATATTTGATGGCTTTTAGTTAGCATGGGGCAATTAATAGCCTGTCAAAAGAAAAATAAATATAAATAAAAAACTGACTGGCTGACTTTTAATAAGCAAATCCTTCTATACAATATACCCCCATCAGAGGGCACATTTACCAGTGTGCTTCCTAGTACTTCTAGTATTTAAAGCAACTCCAAGCAATTCAACAACAGATATGCAGTCATTTAACATAGCACAAAGAACTATGGGATCATGCATTTTTCCATCATTTTCACAAAAGTACAAAACCTACCCTAAGAAGGCAGGGGGAGGGGGGTCATCAAATGGCAGAGTGATCTTTTCTGCTGGGATTTTCTCTTCAGATACTCTGGCTTTCCTCCCACTTGGCAAGGCTTGCCATCAAAATCGGTTGCCCAGCCGACGAAGTCCGCCGGACTGAAGCACCTTCGGGTGGACCAGTTAACTAGCCGACTTTGCTTTTTTTTTTTTTTTTTGCATTTTTGCAGGGGGAGGGGAAGGAGGGGTTCAAGAACCATGTATGCTTTCTTCAAGTGTATTAAATGGTATTGATCTCTTGCTAGAAATAATCATTTTTCAAACTTAAAAAAATGTGCTGAGAGGATAACTTACCTGAGGTATGGTTGCCCTGAGTCTATAATGTTTCATTAAAAATGATGTAAACTTCTTTGAAGGCCTGTCGATGGCTAAATGTTGAGGCTCAATCCTCTCACACTGAAAGTAAGGAAAAATCAACATTAAACTTTTGAAAGAAAAAGATACCTATAGGTTATAATAATATATTTGTTTACTTTATGGGGCTGTGATGAAAGACCTGATACATAAAAACTACTTCAAACCAGTTCTGTTGTATCTCACTTTTACATCAATTGTAGAAGAAAAAATTCAGTAGTATGTTAAAACTTTACTGCTACTCTTGTTTATGTCTAATGGTTCCAGATGTGGATCAACTGATTGATAATGAATTTATTGATTGAATGATCAATTTACTGAACAAAAGTGTTTTAATAGTTAGGTTTCTCCCAAGGAGATTATTATGGCATGGCATTACAAAGTCACTAACACCTCACCTCACAATATCAGCTGACCTATCAGATCTGCTAATATTTGACAAACAAGTAAATTTCACGATCTTCCATACAAGTTTATTGCATATCACAAGTAAACAAAGGAGCAACTCTAATTTAACTAACAAATCATCGATAAAAATATACTGCCACAAAATAAAAAGCTCCATTTTAAAATTCCTCTTGTATTAATAAAAACTCACATGGCAAAACCTGTCTAACCCCCCCCCCCCCCCACTTCATAAAATCAGAAATGTGTCATACTACTACTGGGCTCAAATTGACTACAACAGAACAGATACTGCAAGGATAGTTTGCTCTTAGCAGCATTTTAACTGTGTGTGGATTTTTTGTATTGAAAAACTGCTACATGAAAATTATTCTGTACAGCCACTTTTGTTTCGTATAACAACTTCTACCTTGTTGTATGTGGTTTAAACTTGAATCTCCTGTAATTTTTTTTTTTTTTTTTTTTTTTTTTTTTTTTTTTTTTTTTTTTTTTTTTTTTTTTTTTTTTTTTTTTTTTT
>WURT03101990.1:0-30715 GCA_009936505.3 Holothuria glaberrima
AGGGTTCGAATCCTGGCCGGGTCATACCGAAGACTTTAAAAATGGAACCTACTGCCATTGTGCTTGGTGCCCAGCATGAGCAATGGAGTAGGGAAAACTAGCCAGTGAGCCACAACTGGAAAAAAGGCCGTGGCCGGCTCGACTTTAACCAATTGGTTAGAAACTGGGCCGAAAAACCTCATCTAACTCTAACTCTAACTCTTTTCACTACATAATCTATATGCATTTACTTCAATGTTGACAAATTTTCGTGCACGTATCTGTTAACAAGTACAAATGGTAAAATATATATATATATATATAAATATTTATACACATATATATATATATTTATAAACGAGTAAAACACTAAAAAGAAGTCAACTGCCCGTCTAAAAGTTGTTAAAAGCATCTCAATACGTAGCTTTCGTCTTTTTTATTTCAGCCATCTTCAGTGTTTATGAAGAAGCAAGTATTGGAGTCCATACATAAGTGTGTTAAAAGCTTATAAACAAGTTCTATCAATACATCTTAAAACATTAAAATTGACTGATGCGTAACGTCGTAGTAAAAATGTTTTTATTTCGTTAGCGTATGGAAAGAAGCCTTTTTACTACCACATGCAATGGCCTAGTCCAGTGGTTCTCAAACTTTTTTAGACTAACGCCCCCTTCAACCATCTTGAACTGTCCCAAATCCCCCTCCCCTACCCCTCGCCTTGTGCTATCATTCATTTTCGGATGCTCAACAATATTTTCTGTCAGTTAGCTTAATAATCCAAATGCGTAAGAAATTGGACATGGTGGAGTTTTTTAAATTTCTAATGTCATTTCTGGATAATTTTTGGTCACGAAATTTATTTTGGGGAGGGAGAGGAGAAAGGGGTCTGGGAAGGTGGGGTAGAGGGAGAAAGAAGCGGAGGGAAGAACAAGCACAGACCCTCATGATGCCTTATTGTGCACTTAATCGCTGCGTGGTGTCGCAATCGCCAGCAGGCCCGTAGCAAGAAATTTGCTTAGGAAGGGGGCGAAGCCTGCAGCCAAACTATCTAAGCGTTGCGCCATCATACTTAGTTTGGCGTGAAACGCTAAGAAAATTTTGGCCGAAAATGCCTCCCATATCACTGAAAATAGCACTTCCCAGGCCTTGTAAGTTGCAGCTAAACCTCCTCTGTTTTGAGTTACTAGCGATATGATAAAAAAAAAATCCATTAAAAAAATAAAAAATTATGCTGAAGTGGGGCAGCTTCCCCCCTTCTCCCCCACTTGGCTACACGTCTTATTCACCAGGGATCCCCAAATCAGTGCCAACGCCCCCCCATTTCCCCGTGTACTACTCTGTAGCACTCACCTAAGACTTCCCAACGTCTCCCTCCGGGGGCCGGTAGGGATCACTTTGAGAACAACTGGCCTAGTCGAAAGGTTCATTGGCACTTTAAAACGTATGCGTAGAAAATGTGTTCAGAACGCACCCTCGACTGCGATCGTTATTTACCTGCCATTCTATGTGCTAGTAGAGAAGCACCTCAGGAAAGCTTGGCGTTCTCACCGTTTGAGTTACTCTTTGGTTAGACAGTTCGGGGACCACTTGACATTTTGAGAAATATTTGATGTAACTTCAGGATGGGGTCAAGTCAACCTATCAGCACCCTGCGACAATGTGGAACCATTGCATAAATTAGATTAAATGTGCAGCAACCACATATCTAATATACTTGAATTATTAAATACATAACTTACGACGTTTTTGTCATTGCAATTACTATTTAAAAACATGAACCAGATCAGTGAAAAGGGGTAGGTTGTAGCAATATCCCATGCATAAACAGTAAATATTCATCTAAAAGTTTTCGAACATGATGGCAAATGGTATTACAGCAGAAAGCGTCTAATTTCGGGAAGGGATGTAAGAAATTCAGTTTGGCGTTCCAAACTGACAAAGAACGGATTTTTTTGTTTCAAGCTTCCGCTATCTTTTTTGAGAAGGAGTCTGGGGTCTGGAGAGTTAATTGTAGCCCCCCCCCCCCCTCCCGGAGTTTGGAAAAATCCTGTCTCTGGCGCATTTTGTGAAAATGACGGATTATGGCAGTCTTGGGGCAAACGGCTTCGTTTCCTCCTTCCCATAAAAATTGTCTCTTACAACCATAGTAAATGTAACATAAATTTATATATTTTTACTGGTGAATAAAACACTAATAAGCTATGATTTTAGAGAAATAGTTAAAATTTGTTTCGCTGTATTGCGAAGCCAGTGAATGATTCTCGCATTGGTCGATGTTGGTTTTAAGTTGACACATATCATTACATAACTTAATTTTTCTTGCAAAGCAAAATCCTTTAAATAAAATAATTCACAATTATTCTGTTGAGATGGATTTAAAAAAGCTTGTAGAGTGGCTATTGATAGGATAACAATTCATATATGATATTGCTTTCATTTTTGTAAAGTTATGGAGACAGTGTTTAGTAATCACACTTTGGGATTACTTAATTCCATCCATCTCTAGCACTGTGAGGAGGATATTTAGGAAATAGGTTTCTTCCAAAGGACTGCTGTCATGCTTTTTGTCTAGCAGAATAAGTTTATGTCGACAAATGATTGATAGTAAGAATCATTCAGCGAACGGGGGGTTTTGGGAGAGATGTGTTGCCACCATCTATGTTTTTGGCCTGACAACAAGTATAAATTGGTTGGCTAAATCAAAGGTCTACCAGATTCAGATGTAGCCTTAAAACAACCATGTGTTGACTAGTTAATCAATCGAAAGAAAGGGTACATTGTTCGATAATACAGGTCCATAACTTAGGGGCAGTGGAGAGACCCACAAACATTTACGCTTCGTACAAATTGTACAAAAAAATTACGTTTGTTTATTTTGGGAGGGCGTTTTGGCGTAAAATGAAGGTTTTCGACCGAAAATGAGGCACTTTCTAAAAATTATTTTTGAAAAATCTCTAGAATCCCTACCCCTATTATTTATTCATCTCTAGTAATATTTGTTTAGGTTTCAAGCTATTCGGAAAAGAACTATAAGTAGGATGGCTTTTTCTAAGTGCCTGAGAAATTTGTTGGAAAGTTTTGACCTCATTTTTCGTATTTTTTGAACTTTTTGACCATTTTTGAAGGTAAGCAAATACTTTATCGTTTTCTGGGGAAAAAATTCACAGTACAACCCCTCCTCCAAAAACCGATGTCATTCAATACATCTATTTGTTGGCTCTCAACCAACCATACCTTAGGCATTACCTCAAATTGAAAGACTCAAAAATTGAATTCCCTGTTGCCAGATGTGTCTATAACCCCTATTTTCTTCCACGGCTTGAACTTACGATGGTACTTATAACATTACACCATCTCAAGTAATTCATCATCGTCATCGTCATCGTCATCGTCATCGTCATCGTCATCGTTATCGTCATCGTCATCGTCATCATCATCATCATCATCATCATCATCATCTGCGTGTCACTGCCATGCAAATTATGGAAAATAGTTAACACATCTCGTTTACCCTGTTGAAACAGTTGGGGAGCTTTCTCGCCCTCTTCAACACATTGTTTGGCTAAGGGCCTGTATGAAACTGTCTGTAATAGCGCTTAGTAGTTCCATTTTTTAAAAGCAGAATAATGAAGCCAGTTACAATTCACAGGACACTCAAAATGTTATTTTTTAATAAAAAGCAAAAGATTTGTTACTTGTTTAGCTCTTAGCCGCATTTAGGACAAGATTGTAGACACATTTTCAAAGTGGAGCATTGTACTTCATATTTCTTACATCTGATATGGGATTCGCAATTTTTATAATAAAGAAGAAACAAACTCAGCTGTTCAGTACCGCCTTTAATGCTTACAAAGTGCATTCCGTTTTTAATGACCATTCTGATATTTCGCCTCTAGAAGCTCCATATGGAAACTGCCAGAGGAATATTTTTCAATTGCCATATAGCTTAAAGGCTTTAATAAAAGTATGGACAGTAGGCCTTAACTATTTGAGAAAATCTTATTTGTTTACAACAAATGATAACTTTAAAAGACTGAAGCCAAACAACATAGCCACATTTTTCGCTACCCCTACCAGAAATGGTTTCTTAATTTGACTAGTCTAGGTTAAGCTGACCAAGCCCCTCGTTTAGCCTATATTTACCACACTAGACTAAAGGAAAAGTCTCCCCATGAAAAAACCTGAATGTCACGAACACATGTATAGTACCAAGATTATTGGAGGTTGGGTGAAAATTGACTCATGACCTTTGACCCTTCTAATTATTATTTTCGGGTTAATTTAGAAGGTGAAAATGAACAAAAAATGAAAGCTGGTATCCTAAGAAACTTTTTAAGGGTAGGTGTTTACTTTCACAAAGTTGTACCCGGGTGTGACGCCACGTCCGCCCTGCCAATTGTTTGTTAATATCTGGTGAAATAGTAAATGAGTTATATATCAGGTCCTACTTATTTCAGGTCCCAACGACATAGTTTAAAGTCTATGACACTGTAAGTGATTTCAGCGATCAACCGTTGAGCTGTTTAACCATGGAGCTACTACTTGGACAGGAAGAGAAACTTCACAAATCCCTTTGATGACGACGATCTTACCGCCAAGGTCAAACTCGTAAGCTATTTAACACCCCTAGTCCCTCTCCCTTTATACTTCATTGTAGATTCAATAAGCTTAAAAGGTGTTAGTAACTAAGCAAAATATGTACATGTCGTCTGCTACATCTTGAAGAGGACATCGCCTAGTTTTGCCTATCACTTTAGCATTGCAAGTCGCTTGAAATGAAAATTAAATTGCTCGTTTTGCGCCGAAGTGTCGCTTATACTTAAGTGTTGCTTTCATTCCTTGTTAAACGCCGAATATGAATAAACCCTTTACAATATGCACGATTATGCAGAAATTGACTCGTCACTAAGTCTGCTCATTTGCATATGGCATTAACATTACTCCTAGCAACAGCATCTGTTCTTACGAAGCACTAACCAGTCGTTTTGAATTTTTAGCCTGAATTTCTTATTTGGCTGTCGGTAATCTCCTCGACATCAAATGATTGTTTAATTTAATCCATTTTTTAGGGTAGCAGGAATTATGAATGAAGTTGCAAAGGGTAGGAAGTATCAATTGTAAATGCCAGACAAAAGAACTGAATAGTCTTAGATCCAATTATCGATCCTTACAGGATTATCCCCTTAAGCATGTCTAGGACTAATTGGATTGGAACAAATTAAAGTCGAAGTTTCTTCTCCTATCCAAGTTGCAGCTCCCTGGTTTAACTTTGACAGAATTACCCTCTACTTCTACCACATAGAGGTTCCAAAAAGATTTGTATTCACTTTAATACACACTTACATGGAAAACTTTGAGAGACATAGAGATGAAAAAGGGTGGCGATTTTAAAGTTCACCTAATGCTCTCTTGAACGGTAACTGATACCAATGTTGTTACCGCTAAATTGATTGGGCTAATAATCCCATCCTCCTTCTGCAATCCACATTTCATCAGATTCAAAACCTTTTTCCAATCACTTGAGTTTCTCTCACTTTAAAAATTGAGAAGATGCACTTCAGATTTTTAATTATTCTAAGGACATAACACCCAAGAATCTAACACAACAGTAGCACCAAAGGTCCAATCACCTGTTTTGTAATAAAATGTTTTGCTCTTCGTAAAAGCCTCCTCTCCGTCTAAGTAAGGAAATACACCAGTACAGTGACTAAGTATCAAGCATATTTTATAGAACATTGCAAGCAGATAGTTACGATACTCATTTACAAAAGGGAATAAGCCCTATTTTGCTCTCGCTCATTTAACTACCCAAACATGCATGAGTTTCTGTACCCAGCATGCCAGTATGATAATAACTACTCATCTAATTTCTACTTCAAACCTGTTTGAGTAGGCTATATCCCAGCAGAAAAACCTTACTCTCCACAGCTTTCCGCTCCTCAATTCTTCCCAGCCTGTAGCGTAATTAGCCTAACGGCACTAGGCGAACGAGCGAAGGATCACAAGACACCGCACCCAGCTTAATTATATGTAAACTTTGGGGACCTTAATGGTCTCGGAAAACGATCCAACGTGCAATTATCTCTTTCCCCCGCAACGCCCCTTTCCTTCGCCATCCTCACTTTTCAACCACCTGGAGCATCACTGTTTCATCTAGCTTGCATTGTGCCAGTATGACAACGACTTTACCTGGTTTTTGATACGGCCTTGTTTATGAAAGCCCTATATAGGCTATTTCTCAACAGGCAATATCACCCCATGCCCCCTGTTCTATCGGGGTGCCTCTATTTTTCCGATTTTAACACTAAACACCCTAGTATGCTGGGAGTACCCTACCGGCACTAAGACGTTCATTAAACCCTTTGACCAATGACCATGGACCCTTATGGAAGTCAAACTATTAAGTAGAAAGCATCAGTGGTTTGAACATTAAGTGTACCAGCTTCAAGAGGATCGTTCTGCTACTATGCTTTTCTAACATCGCAGGTTTATAATGTCCGCAAACAACACGCTACTCGTCAATAAAAAAATATTGCATTCATACTCTAGAAAAATGCCAGATGCTTTCCTTGCAGTCGAAGTTTGTAAAGACCTAGACAGGACTTGAATCGTCTAGGGCTGGATAGGATAAAAGTTATCATGTTTTAAAAGTGATCGATCACAAGGAGTCACGGGCTAAAATTGAACAAGAGTAACGTATGCAACTCCTGTGGTTGGGAGATTATATGAACTACAAGATGGAACAATTGCTCAGGAAGTTGTAAAAAAGGTCCAGCAAAATATGACAATGCCTATACATTTTATTACAGTACTGTAATTAAACATCGTATATGTGGTACATACCTGTGTCCATCAGTGCAATTTGCTAAGTGAAAGCTTGCAACAATGTGCAAGCACGAGTCACATTGCAAAGAGGTTAAGCCTTAGGGGAAGGGTAATTATAAAATGGAAGTCGCTGAATTCACCAAGGTCCTTGTTAAGGCCCTCGAAATGGACAATATTCTTGTCCACTTTATTTTGACCTTTCACTGATTCCTACTCGAAAGCGAAAGGAAATTTTATGTATTAACAAATTCATGACAGAACTACTCACAATAATTTCAACCACATCAACTATAAAAAGATCCTCATATTAGTGGGCTTTCCAAAAGTCATAATATATCAAATGTCTTAAAAAGTTCCGAATAATCAAAGAAACCTGAAATTAAATTATTGGTCGGGGCAATTCACATGAGAAAACTCAATTTCATATTGTGTTTCTAGATTTATTATTATGCGAGGAAAATTCCTCTTGTTTTTCGATGGAGGTCAACGGTCACTACAGGTAAAAACCGAAAGGATGGTATATACGACATTTCAAGATAGGAATAATGAATGCTTTTCAGACTTAAAATGTGCGGTCACCAGACGTGAAACCATGACGTAAACACGGTATCTCAAGAAGAACAGGCAATAACCCGTACCTCTAGATTTATTTCGTTACGTGACCAACGAAAAGGGAGTGATTGGTGTGTGTACTATTCAAAGGATAAAACAAGGGGACAATCCAAGAGGTTGCTAATCTCATCCCAAAACTTTCTTTCCCTTCTCCGTTTTCCATCCCTCTTTATTTGGTGTGTGCAACTGATATGGTACACATTAACAAACAATAACATTTGCAAGGCACCTGCACATCGAGTTAGAGAAATAATAAAATGGTAGTATATTTACAAATTTTTCTACAATATATACCAAACATTTTGCTTCTTTGAATATGCTTCGGCACTGTACATGAAGCTTTTACTTCATTAATACATACATCATGCTTAATAATTAAATTCTTTAGCGTCCCAATTTGAAAATACAGTTACTGAAAAAGGAGTAGGCAGTTTCTGAATGGTAACTAAAGGCTGTCATAGGTTATTGTGTGAGATACCCTAGTTTTACCAATATTCTTTTCAATTTGGATAGCAATTTAAATTTATACAAAAATTCGTTGAAGTTGGGAAGCTAAAAATTCAGTTTCTTTTTGAACAAATAAAATTTTAGATGCAAGATTAAACAATCATATGGATGTCTTAAAGAGAAATTGTACCCCAAAAGTACATCTTCCTTAGAGAATATTATAAATTGCCTGCCTAACGTGCTTTGTTCAACGTCCAAAATAAAATTTGATGTGATAATGCATTCCCAAAATGAATGTTCTATAGATTCGTTCTGCTCATTACAAAAGATACATAGTGGGCTGCCTATAATACTCTGGATTAAATGCTTATAGATATAGCGGGATAAATATGAAATATTATGAATATTATCTACCAAATCGTTTAAATTTTCAGTGTTGATCACATCCAAACTTTCTAACGAAACTCTAAAACTAAACGAAACGAAACTAAAATACCATAAAAACAGCACTGTGAAGGGAAAAGCATACAATGAATACTTTTACTTAACTGATTCACAGCTTAAAGGCCTTTGGTTATTAGTAGTGGTACTATCAGTATACCTTTTTACCCATGTACAATTTATTCCACTGATGAAAGAATCAATATGAGTCGCTCCCACCTTGATCCAAGGTGCTAATGAATGTAGTTTTTATTTTATCGGGTTTGCCTGTCTAGATAAAACGGAACAAATAAGTCTCCAGTTCTTTTATGAAAGTTTTAGGGGGTTAGGTTGTACTTGAAATAGGAAAACTATTTGTCAAAGGGCGAAAGTCTTAATAATAGTTATTCTTCCTATAGGTGTCAAATCCCTCGTCGACCATAGATTAACTTATGGTTAAGGCAAGAAATCTTAGGAGTATAATTGTATAATTGCCTGACTGTCGAGAACACACCTTTTGAGCACGATCTGTAACAGCCAGCATACCAAATTGAAACCATTGGGCTATATGATTCAAAGACGCACGTCAATGTGGAATAACTCTCCAAATTGTAGAAGACTTGGGGTCACGTGATGTAGGTAAGCTTACGGCGGTTCCGCTCCCTCCAAAAAGTGGAAATAATATAACACTGTGGCAATGATGGGCATGCTAAAGCGCGAAGCTAGCACACCTTAGAGCTTCTTTTTGGGTCTGAGGCGCTAGTTGGTGGACTATCTCGGGGTAGCATGTCTATCATTGCGCTGAGGTAAAGTTGCTTAGTAAGTGACAAGTTGTACATCACAGTATCCGGCACACATGTTGTAACACTAATAAAAAATACTTATCATTACCTTTATGTGTTTTAAGTTCAAGTAAATCCAACCAAAAGAATTAATCTTTAAAACTCTATTAGCCTAAAAACTACATGATAGCGCTTAGTGTAGACAAGGTGTACGCTTATTAAATGGAAAGATACATGTAAACAACGCACCAACGCAACAAACGCGGACGGCGTTGAGGCTCGAGGCACATCATTGGCCAAGATGCACCTGTTTAGTTGCTTTCATGCTAGGTTTACTCACAATAATTCCCCTACGGTGCTGTTTGCCCTTGGGAGTTTTCTTGGCACTTAATTAGCGGTAACCTAGAGTAAAATTAATATATGGGCGCCACTGCTATTGCACTGTAACCCTACATATGAGCGAGAGAGGGGGGGGGGAGGCGTAGAAAGAGAGTTATAGAGATATAGAGAAGTGTAGAGAGGTATAGAGAGGTATAGAAAAACAAGTTTAAATTTGAAAATGGATTTTCAAATTCTATGTTGTGTCACCATTTTCATGATATGTCTGTTTCCTGTGGGATTCATGACGAGAATACACGAGAAAGTTCCACTTTTGCAAATAACCCCGACTACTTGTCAGTGCGACAAAGAGTCTATGTCTGAAAGAATGCCATTTTTGCCAATAATCCCCGACTATTTATCACACTTGCGACAAGGAGTCATTCGGTTTCCCATGGAATAGCATATGGCGATGTAGTATTTGACTGAAATGTTGTCCAAGGTTAGGCAAAAAGTTATGCAAAACGAGCTGTCCAGATAGATGTAGAAAATCATTTTGAAAATGGAACTTGTTGAGAGGTATAGAGAGAGAGGGATTGATTGGTTACATCCAATTTCATTACAATTACTTTCCAGGTGACAATTCCTCGGTTTTCTATTGTTAAATGTTTCAATAACTAAAGCAATAGCTCGTCATTTTACCGTCACAAAAGTACTTACGTGCCCGATTCACGACGCTGGCTGCATCCTGCTGCTGGTTTCCTATGATAGAGCAAAACAAGTTAACTAATGTACATTATTTCCCATGCGACAGTGCACCGTTTTTTTTTTGTTTTTTTTTCAAATTGTAATCTTCACAGAAAATGAAGTAACTGAAGTGCCTGTTGTTTGACGCTGGCTGCATGCAGCTGTTGGTTCTCTATTATTCAAATAAAACAAGAGAAAACACAAATATAATATGTATCCAATTTTTCCACGTAATTCATGATCACTATCTTCCATGTGACAGTGGGCCGGCTCTTTGAATCCTTGCCGAAGGCAAAAGGAATCCATGCAATCACTGTGGATTGTGTGTGTGTATGTGTGTTTGTGACGCTTGGCTTGTAAAATCGATATCTCAAGATAGCAATGATGGATAATTTTCATACTTGGGATGTAAAATTATTTTAATAAGTAAAAGATCCCTATGGTTTTAGTGGAGGTCAAAGATTATGTGAGGTCGTCACCAGACGTCAAAACCGAAAACCTTTGAAATTCTCCAGGTAGGAAGCACGGATGCTTTTAACACTTGGCATGTGGATGCGTTATAGTCAAAAGATGAAGTTTATCCTATTGATTTTGGTAGAGGTAAAAACTTATCTGAGGTCACTGGGGGTGAAAATACGAATTCTCAAAAACTGCTTTTAAACTCGATATCTCAGGATAACTATGATTGACGATCTTTATATCTGGTATTCAACTTTATCATGTTGAAAGGAAGAACTCTGACTATTGCTTTAAGTGTACGTCAAAGGCCATTTGCGGTAATCAGAGATAAAAAAACTGAAAAATTTTAACAAACACGATATTTCAAGACATGGTTGATGTATCCTTCTCATACTTGATGTATAGAATGTGTTACTTTAAGAGAGAGAGGGGGGAGGGGACCTCATGGATTTGTTGGAGGTCAAATGTCATATGGGGTCATCATACGAAAACCTCGTAAAATAAATAGACAGTCGGTGGTACCTCAAAATCGTGCCCGGGTTCCGTGATCAACGAAAAGTTAGGGCTGAATTTGTCCATCATCACAAAGATAAAGTTACAGCGAGCAACAATTATTTTTTTCACAAGCATAACTGTCACCGTAATGATTGTCACAGTTTAGGTTAAACTCAACAACCTTTCTCATGAATATTCAATTTTTTGCTCTGCAGCTGTTAAATTTCTAACATATCTGATTTTCGTAATCTCCACAGGTGCCTGGGAAGAGTTGCAGGATGTTTCGGGCAGTTGCCAAACATCGTGCGACGAGGAAGCACGCATCATGGTGAGGGAAGCTAAAACTTAGCTTTGAATTGTTATCGATAACGTTGGAGGATAATGGAGACTGACGAACTAAGTATTGGTCAGCGAGGACCGTGCTCACGCCGAGCCGATTTTAAACATATAAAAGTAGGCTATACCGTGTTGTAACTTCCCTCACCAGGATAGCCCCGTATATTTCTCTGCGGGTACCTGTGAGTATTGCTCTATTATTTTATTAACTAACGAGAACCTGCTTGTCAAATATATTGCCAATTAAAGTAAATTGTATTGCTAAAATGTATAAGCAATGTGGCCCGTATTCACAATATTGTTTCATGGATTTACAGGGCCAGATGTAACGTTTCTAAGTTTTGGGCTGCCTGCCTGCACTTAGATGGGGCCGCATTACAGACCACTCCGCCTATGACTTAGCCATGGTTGTGCCGACCACGTTTGTAAAAGTATCATTCCAATTCCTTGTATATACATGTATGATTTTCTGAAGGAACGTCGCAAGACCCCAACGGAGAAGAATTATATTTTTTAAACACTAAACGGTGTTTTCTACTTTTTTGCAGTCTGAGCCAAATGTATTTATCCTTCATGTTTTAAAGCGATCCATGACAATGATACCAATTTTAATTACCTAATTATGAACACTTGAAAAGGATGCTGTGACTATAGCATAATTATAAATACCCTATACCCTACGAGGAACGAGTTTATTGATGGCCTAGTGGATTAGAGCTCGGTTCCTCACGCATCCGTTCTTTTTCTTTCTGCATTTTTGATATTCACTTTTTGGTGGGGTTGAAACGTCATATTAGGTCAGCAAAGGTCAAGTTGTGAAAACATCGTAAAAAATGATATAGTCAAGGAGTATATATTTGAGGGATGAACCTCAGTGCAACAAATCACCACCTTTCAGCGAGGAATCACTAAGCCTTTGGACTTTCTGGTTTCAAATTAAGCACTTTATATGAATCGAATAAGTAAAGGAGTAGATGATGTTACGGTGAGAAAAGTACTTACGTGCCTGCTGTTCGACGTTGACTGCAGACAGATGCTGGTACTCTATGATAAAATAAAACAGGATTAGACACAAGAATTGTATGAACCTATTTGGCAACAATATACAAGTGCTTGAAAATACAAACACTTGGAGATCACAGCTTTATGAACATCTAGAACATAAACTCTACAGAGAAAGTGTGCTTAACTTCAACAACTCTGAAATATTTCGCTTTAACCCCGCTCTTATGAATTCAATACGAGATTAGACAATAATTAAAATATGATGTGCCGTTTAAAAGCATGTTCTCGTGACCAAATTTGATGATTTCAAAAAGCAGGAGAGTTCTCTGTGTTAGGCAGTGAGAGCCCCTTCTCAAAAGCATCTTACATTTGGGAGATACAAACTTTTAAAACTGTGAATGATGGGAAATCTGTGATGTTATCTGGGCTGAATGATTCAATATAACTTTTGTATTTCTTTATTATGTTTACATCACTATATTGAATATTTCATAACTTTATTTGCTGTACCAAAAGTATTATGCGGTGTTCTTGCCGATACTAAAATCCACTTCAATATCCGCCGCTCGGCGGATTTTTTCAGAACTGTACACTGCCAAAAAACACAAAGAGAGATAAGACTTCCTCTCTTCTCTACTCTCCACAACCTGTGTAAACAAACTCTCAGGTGTAAATAAGCTCCTCTGTAGAATACCATGGCTAGGCAAACATCTGCTGCAAGACTATTTAATGGTCAAGTGAACAGTTAAGTGACCATGCAGGACTACTTGGCAGAGAGTTTATACTTAATTCAGTAGAAGTGTGGAGACAAACAAAAGGTGCGCACTCAGTCTCTATCGGTAGAAACACCTCATGTGGAACAGTTATTAACAATATCTTCATGGAAAAGCATCTAAACATTCCAACAGTATCAAATAGCAAGGGCAAACAAGGGCGTCTCCAGAATTTTTTAAAGGGGGTCGTATTTTGTGTGAAGAAGGAAGTTATTGCCACAGCAGCGGCAATGCTCGCGTATTATAGCGAACACTACGGCGTGGAGTCCAGAGGAAGCCTTGGTAGGGGTCCAGGGGGCGAAGCCCCCGGAAGCTCTGAGGAGTTAGACATTTCAAATGCCTATAATTAGGTGAAATTATCGTCAATATTGCTAGTTTGATAATGCCAAAAATATGATTTCTTATTCATATAAGAGCAAAACGTAAACACATTTAAAATCTTAAAATAACAGTGTCATTAGAACCTTTTTCTTTTAAAGTTGGGGCCTATCATTGGAACCATGGGCTTGGTAAAGGGAGCCCATTGGCAGGATCCAGAGGCAAATGATTCCCTGGACAAAAACCCTTGGAATCTAGTGGAATATAATGGAATGTTCAAGATTAAAGGGAAAATGCAGTCACCCCAATCAGAGTTAGTTTGCCCCCATCACTCTAGTTTATGAACGGCCTATTTCGATCATGTGACAATATTTTTTTTTGTAAATTGTGAAATTCGAGGAGGATTTCATATTTTTCTATCATTTCCTACGTGGTGGTATTAGATGTATGATTATAATACTATGAATAGGTGTAGCTACATGTCACCTTACCTTTAATTGCTTAAAAAAGGTAAGGCGTGAAAATAGTAATTTGGGGGACTCGATCTGTAATTGCAGTAAAATTAACATTGAGCATATTAAAAGAAATTGATACTTTGCAATGACAGAAGAAACCTATTTCAATTTTTGGTACAGCCTGTAAACGTTTCTGTAAAAAAGAAGCTCAAAGGGGGGGGGGGTCGTTCGCACCCCTCGACCTCCCCCTGGTGACGCCCATGACAAACAAGGTATCCAAATATAAAGAAAAAAAAACAAAAACAAAAAGAATCTGAGGCAATTTGCCCACAGGCATCACGTTCAATGACCTTGCCTAAACTTGGAGGCATTTTTTATAAAAAGTAACCAATCTTTAGGAAGGGATATCTTGAGTAGGAACGGAGTTTTGGTATGGGATTTGGATGACACGTAATTTGTATCTGTCATACAAGACCCCTACAAAATGCCACCAGAAAATGCTTTTAAGAAACTATTAACAGGGGCTTAATGAAAAGACAGCACGAAGAGACCAACCTTTTAATAAATTTAGATGAGTGACCTATTTAGGCAAAGTGTCTTGCACTGGCGGATTTCACTAAGAGGCGACTAGATAATGGCCTGGGGCCCCGCGTTTTCAAGGACTCCGCTCTCTTAAATGTGAAAAATTCACAAATCATTATTTAAAACCATCATCAGTACAATCCTCGAGTGCCTTGTTCATTTTTATGGTACGTTTTCGGAGGGAGAAAATGCTTCATTTTCGATGCTCATGGTCAACATAACACTGTTACCACGAAAAAGGTTGCATGTAAGAGCTGAATCTTTTGAATATTGTGAACGCTGGTCGCGGTTTTTTTGGCTTGATTGTTGTCATGAAGTCAGTGATTACATTTTGGACAATACTAAGCATTAAAGCACCATGTTTTCATCCTTATTCATACTATGAAGCCAGGCTGCATCACATGTTCTGACACTGTTACATAAATTGCAACACATTCTGTGCATTATTGGCCAACAGGGATGGCCCAATATAGAAGTCGAATGTTAATCTAATTTAATGCCCTGATCTAAATTAACCAAGGGCAATTTTTGAGAGCCCTCAGTATGCAGTCAGAAACAAAATGGCCTCAATTGTTTTAGTTTATCCTTTGTATTAATGCACCCTATTCCTTTCCCAGTGATATTATAACCTTATAACCACTGCACCTAACCTTGATAGTTACGACTTACGAGACGACAAGTTATTGTCCAAAGACACGCCATATTCTGTAATGTTGGTAAACACGCACACTATAAGATCTGATGGTAGTTTAGAGCGGCTAATGCTAGTTGAAACAAGGGTGCGTACAGAACACAAACACTAAGGGGCCAAAACTTCAAAATATTTTGATGATTGAGCTGCGTAGGCAAAGTGTCATGTAGGGGCGGATTTCACCTATCTGCCTAAGGTCAACTTGCGCGCTCTGAAATACAAAAAAAAAAAAAAATAACATAACATTATTTACAACAATCATCAGTAAAATCCTTGACTGACTTGGTTAAATTGGTGCTACGTATGCAGATAATGGAAATGCCTCCTAAGATGCTCATGGTCGACACATCAACTTCAACCACGAATGTAGGTTACATGAAAGTGCTGAACTTTTATAACTTACGTTTGGTGGCTTTTCTTTAGGTCACATTTGTTGTTATAAAGTTTGTTTATATTTTAGAACGTATCAACACTCTGTGAAGTATTGACCACCACGTATCCTACAGTGTAGTGTCCTGTATTGTGCAAAAATGCCCAACCGTGGTAGGGTACCGTAATTATAGAAACTTTCTTCCAAAGCCCTTCTCACCCCGTCGACGCAATACCTCCTACAGGCCTTTGTCATTATCTGGGTTCCAGATCTAACTCCCTAACCCCATCTCCACTACTCCCAGGAGAGCCAATGAAAGGCAAATAGTGGCACCATCCCTGGAAACAATGCATTTTAACCCAATATTAAAGTACTTACTAAGTGGCCTAGTAATTACGAATAACTGAACGTTCGTTAAAAAGTTACTTTCTATTTAGAGGCCCACATCACTACCGGCATAGGGCTTGCTTACCAAAAATCCGCCCTGGTGTTAACTATTTCCTGTACTATGTGATTTATACGGCCCTTGGTAGTAAGCTTATCGCAGTTCCTTCGGGTACTAACAATAGCAAAGCTAATATTCTTAAGAAAAGGCGTTATATCTGAGGGATTTGTTCTACTTGTTTCTCTCTTCAAAGACATCAAAGGCAGATTTTTAAGGACGATTTCAAATTATGGTACCATGGGGTAACAATGATGCTTTCCAGGGTGATATACCAGAGGAACTAATTGGAAAACTCGTTTTGACAATCACAAACCAAAGCGCTTGCTGCTCAAGGGAAACTGTTGTCTTCTTTCGGTAAAGCGTCACCGGCCGGGGTCACAATGTGCTTTCTAACCAAAGTCAGCTTGAGTAGTCAAAGCGCTAGTGGTACTGGGAAGCTAATGAGTATAGAAATAATTAGTGAGTAAAATCCTACCAAAATGGGAGCGTGAAAATTATATTTCCATGTGAGAGCACTTTTAGCTTAAATTGTACGCGTCACATGTGCTACTTCAGTAACTAAATTTGGAGCAGATAGTCCTCTTTTCTTTGCGAAAATGGACAAACTGGTACATTGAAGAAGCCTATTAATTTCAAGGAAGAGAAAATCTGACATAGTTTGCTGTTACTTTGTTTCAATGTCAATTCTCTTGAAAATTTCCAACGTAATTCAATGTTGAATGAAATCCAGAATGTATATCTCCATTCATTTTGAAAAAAAATAAAAAGATGACAGTTTGCTTTCTATTAAATAAACGCATGACCAAAATGTTTGTGTGTTTATAAATGTGTTTGTAAAAACATGCAAAATTAGTGCTTAAGTTTCACTCCCCTGTTATATTATTGACAATGTTTTTCGAGATATCACAAGGTTGACGATTATAAAACGACTTCTTTGGGACATCACCTTTGTGACTTGATGTAAAAAAATAAAAAGTCAGTGGAAAAGTACCTAAACTAGTGGGTTTACTCAACAAAGTTGGATTAAGATCGCCTTATCAAAAGTTTGTTGGAATAATTTAAATATCTTTTACCGTTCTCAAGATATTACTCTTCAAAGTTTGACCTTTTCTGAGATTTCTCATTAGTTATGCAACAATATGAAGTGGAGTGTTGCACAGTGTCTTTATTTCTTTAGTTCTTTATGAATTATCTGTTAATTACTAGTTTGATGTTTAATATGGATATTATCAAACAACTCAATAGTTACTTCCAAAATAAACAATTTGTGCATCTCAAATTAAAGATTTCTTTGGAATGGAGGCAAACCAAACAAAGGGTCCCTATCTGCACATCACACATTTACATAATTAGCTCATGTTTATTCGAAGCGTAAGTAATTAAAAGTAATTGTCTTTAAAGATGGTCAATGTTTGATGTCTTTAAATTTAAGTGGCAGCTATGTTTAACAATATTTTAATGCTTCTTACACCAAATAGGCAGATGTTACATTTAAATGTCCACAGACCTTTAAATGTGTTCCTAGCTCCGATTGTTCCTATAAACATGTTTGTTTGAGTGTAAAAATTAACACGGCCGTGAAGACAAAAAAGAAACACGTACACGTGTTAACATGGGAAAGATTAAAAATAGGTTTTTTATGAGGCTCGCTAGTGTGCGTATTAGAATCATACCTTGACTGCCTGTTAGTCGGCGGACCTGTAAACAAAAGGATAAATGTGTTAGGAGAAAGACACATTGTACCCTACACATGAGTGTATTAAATCATATATTAAGAATAGTTCACTTACACGTACACAATAAAATAACATAAGTTAAATACAAGGAAATGTATGGCATAAACTTTAAAACAAGAGAGGTGCACAATATCATTCGTACCCTTTATTTGAACAAAATGAACGGTCTTTCTCTGACTAAAGTTGACAATAAAGGTTATCTCGAGGGAGGAATTGATTGTACTTCCTTGATAACTTACGAGCGTATGATTTGATTTCTTTAATAAGATCCATGCAAAGTTTAGTCATTAACAACTAAAACAGGACTTCAATGATAAAGCAAAAAGAAAAATGATTGTAAAAAGACCAAGATCCATGCTGAAGACTATGAGTCTACAAAACTAGAGGCGTTATATTAATAGATGACAGAAAGTGTACAGCTGCTTAAGATGTTTTCCAGTTCTATTGGGATATGAGAAAATTACCTAGAAAGCCACAAATGAAAAAAATGTTCCCTGTTTAACGGTATACTCACAAAAAGTCAGATGTTGCTAGATATAGCGGCAGATATCAAGGGCATGTAAATGTGTTATATTAATGCGAGTTATTTCCCCCTTGTGAACACTGTGCCAACTAATCCATGTAGCAGGTCAAGAAACACAATTCATGTAATGTACCAAATTAACTAATAACGTACTTCGGGATATTGACTTTGTTAAAACTATTCAGAGTAGGCTACATCTGGCTCTCATGGTGAGAAAATACAATTGGATATAGCACAAGACTTACACAAAAAGAGATACTGTAGTAAATTTCAAATCTTTCCCAACTAGTAACGTATCTCAAACATTCTACAGTGCTCTTTCATATGATTGCACACTAAGTTTTTAAGATGATCTAATACCAAACAAATTTTTAACTGTAAAGTTTTGGGAAGCTGTAGCATCTCATTTCCTACTGCCTAAAGAGAATGGATGATGGCAAGGGTTGTTTGTGGCTACGGAAAATTAGTGTCACTCCAGCTGTCCTACAGGGCCTAATTATGCAAAGTACTAGAAATGAATGAGCACAAAGCGGGCCAAAATGCATTTTAAGGTATTTCAATGGTCCAAAGTGTAATGCATTGCCGTAGAGTATATGTCTAATTCAAACACGTATGATAACCCGTTTTTATTGTAATTAAGTACCAGATTTATTTGGTGGAACGCGGGGATGTGACCAGAGGAACTTTTTCTTCGCTCCGCTACTCATTGCCTGTCAAGTAGCTGAATCAAACATTTTCTTTGGAAACTTTTTCAAGGGATATTCGCTGCACAGAACTAGTATTGACCTCAGCCTCATTGAAGTTGGGGACTTGGTGTTGAGGACAGGGGCAAAAGAAACTGCATCCCAAAACCCTCTAGATTAGAGAAAATAGCGATCCCCATGACATAAATTGTAGAAAACAACATTCTAAGACACACCTTTTACACTATAGTAATGCATCGTCCCCTTAACCCTTTTCAGCACGGCAATTGTAGTATTGCCTCTAACAGTTATTTTTGATTTTTTAATTATTTTCACACACATTTATCACTTTGACCAATATATCAATAAAAAGAGGAAAAGTTGCTCTTTCTACTGAATTTTTGTTTTGAGTGTTTTAGTTAATTATAAATGCAAGATATGCAAATTTTGTCAAAATTAGGTTCAAATTTGCATATTTGTAGTAATTTGCATATTATAATTTTTTTCAACATTATGCCTACCAGGTCTTGTTTACTATATTTTTCTCTTTCATGTAACACAAACAGGGTTGAATTTGGGTGAAAAATGGCAAATTTATGATGATTTTACTTTTCCATCCCATCACAAACAAAGTGGATGTCTAGCCTACAGCTAGGCCTACGCTAACGTTAGCCTAAAAGTACCGTTACTACAGAAGTACCGTACGTACGGTACGTGTACTCAAAACTTCGACAAACGAAGCTCACCCGGCTCCTCTAGAAGAAGATTGTTTTTCTTCTAGTAATCATCGGAGGACCCTGACCCAAAACCTTAAAAGAGTAGGGCCGGGGCTTCATAAAATGGTAGATAAGTAAGTAAAAGAATGCGTCGGGGCAACAGTGTACTGTTGATTACAGGACCAGAAGCGCTACGGTAATTTTGTACAGAGACGTATGGGATTTACCCAATTGATGGCTCTGGACCCATTCTGTTTCTCCCCGTTTTAGTCCAGAAGAGATCGGAAGGCTGTTAGGACCAATTTGCTTCAAAATTAGCACTAAAATGACGGAGCCAGAATTCTTTCGGCAAAGCCCCTTTTTGGAGCAAAGTTAAGCAAAATTACGTAATTTTTATGATTTTCTTTACAATTTTAGCTAAAGAAAGCAACTTTTGGGAAAAAGCTTTGATAGAAGTTTCCTATATAGGTATGCTCTATTCAAAGAAGGATCGTGTTGATTCTGTCACCTACAAAGGTACCCGATCTTTAGGGCCGAAAATTTTTCGTGTTTTTCCAAAAAATTTCATACTTCAAAAAATAACAAAAGTTCAACCAAAATATCCCCCAAAATCGTTGGTAACACTCCCAAAAAGTTGGTATTTTTATGTATCCTTTCTCATTCATTCGGTACTAAAGTTATGTTTGTAGGATGTATAGTTTGAATTTTTTAATTTTTTTCAAAACACTAAGTTTTTTACCGGCGTTTTCGCCGTATTGTGCTGATAAGGGTTAATGTGGTGTGAGCATGAAGACAATATATGGCATCTCAAACCCGCACGATTGCTATAAATTACATTATGAAAAGATCTGTTACTATGATTTTGTGTCTACCCTGCCGATCGCCGATCGGTGTGAATCGTCTCGACCTGCAAAATGTCGCACTGCTAGGGACAACTTTGACGTACTTGAAAAGCCCACTGCATTTTTGTTTCGCTTTATGAGCGTAAGCGTTTCACGTTTTGACGACGGGTTTTCTAAAAAATAGGATATGAGTTGTCTTTAACATACATACATTTCACTTTCTGTTCCCTGAACCCCCTTCTTTGTCTTTTCTTCACTTATAATATTTTCCTCTTTCCTGTGGTTCTCTTTTCAATTTCTTTTCCTTTTTTTTTCCTCTGTCCCTCCCCTATCTTTCTCTTTCGCTTTCATTTCATTTTGCGGACTGGTGCAGTAGTTTGAGAACTGGATGGCAAAATGAGGGGGGGGGGGTTGCAGCCCCACTACAATATGAGAACAGGGTGACTGTGTGCATTTATAAGGGGATGTTGGAGATGGCATGAAACAGCAGAATTACCCGGCTCTGTACAGCAGTGACTAAGACCTCCTTGCATTATGTAGACTCATATTCTATTTCTCTTCAATGCCGAGTTTATATTAGTGTTCGTTGAATCGGAAAGGGACATGCATTGCTAAGTTTCCCTTCCCTCGATTTATGCTACAGAAATTCAAGTATTAGTCTGCATGCAAAAGTGACAGGTGGTATGGAAAATTCCATCAAAAGCCATTTGCGCCCATTAGTAAGGATAACTCCACTCAGTTTGAAGTACTTAGACGTACGTTCTCACTAAGAATGTTGAAGGATCTTGCTTTCTGAAAATTGAACAGTTTTCCAATATTAAAGATGACAAAGTATTGAGTATTTTATGCACTCAGTTTGAAATACTTGGACGTACGTTCTCACTAAGAATGTTCAAGGACCTTGCCTTCTGAAAATTGAAGTTTTCCAATATTAAAGATGACAAAGTATTGAGTATTTTATGCGGAATGACTGCCATATGTAAGTAAGACTAACAGTATACTGCAGCTGATAAGGTATTTCAACGTTTCCCTAGGGTATGTGTAACATTGGTTATTTGCTGAAGACTAGCAGGCAATACGACTCAATATGCATCACGGTGTAATGGTAAATATGGAAGGTGATATTGGTAATGACTAGGGACGAGGCTGGAGGAGACACCGTACACATAAAATGTATCTTAAAAAGAGGTTTGTTGCACCGAATATTCTGGACTAATCATTAAGTAATGCAACTGTTTTGAAATGCAATATAGCAATATAATTAATAAAAATTAACAAACTTTAGTGATGCCTTAATTGTATGGAGTGATGTTAACGAATTTAATATTGACCAGGAAATGTTTTATGGTGTTGATAATTAGTGATCATAGCCGACTATGTTCTAGTCAGTGGTGGATAAAGTTGAACAATACTAGTACAGGAAAAACTTTGGAAATCTCCCTTGACTAAACTTCTGAAAAGGAACTATGATACTTTCGATTTTTTTAAACCCTTGAAATACTAATATACAAATAAAAAATATGAGAGGGCTGAAGCAATGTTATTACCCGCGTTATTCAAAACGTTATTTAAATTTGTCATAGGCTGTTTATTAATCCCTCTGTAACTGACATTAATGATTACATACAAAAACAAGTTTTTTGAGATTTTAAGACTGATATTTTGAGCTGTTTCAATGCAGTTGGATTCAATTTAACTTACAATTCTGTGGCTGTCATAGTCAAATCTTCATTTAATTGTTAAGTATATTGCTTTGGAGCGTTGATGATGTTATAACCACATTTCAAACAACTTACCCAAGAGAGTATGATCCCCATCTTTATCACATCCGGTAGTACACTTGAAACTTGCTTACTGTTTGGCACGTTTGTTTGAAAAGTTCTCTGAGATGCTTTGCGAGACCTTACTATTGTCTTTAACATACAAGTCGACCGTCACACCTGAGAGATATAATGTAAAAGGATTACTGCAACCAATAGCTTTTTGTACATCGAATTACTTGTACTTGAAAATGTTTGCTGCGTCTGCGTTTGAGATAATGAACAGTTCCTGTGATCTGCTTTGAGTGGCCTCTGCTGTCATCAAACAAAGAACATCAAATGAAATTGTTTGTAGAAAATATTTTCTGTAAAGGTCTATTCTGTTTCAAAGTGAAAATTGTAACTACGAAACTTTAAACTTTTATAAGAGTTTAGTTTTCATCACTGTTTCCTATTGAACTGTTTCGTTCAATTTTAATTACATGATGAGTAGTTTCCGCCTACACGTGAAGTTTCACCTTCAAACGAAAGGTACAAAAAACCTCCTATATTTTGTAAACCATGGCTCCAAAAGCTTGATGAAGCAGCTGTTCCTAAACCCCTTTTATTATTTTTTTTTTCAAGAAACCTTTGAGAGCAAGAGCACAGAGTAATTGCTCAGTAAATCTATGCAGGGTAGCGGCTATAAATACAGTGTAATTTTGTTACCAAATGTAACAAAAAGCTTGTTTGATAAATAAAAACATTTTTGTCCCTTTATAGAATACATTCTTATACTTCAATTCTGTCATGAGACACACCATTCAATTGTTGAGATAAATCCTACTGATCTTCTAATTGATAGAAGCTACTCAAACACCCTCCACATTGTACGAGATACAAAACGACGGGGTGAAAATGTCGTATGGCCCTTAACACTTCAGGGGATTTTTCGTAGGCGATGTCGTGAGGCAGATGATCTAAGAGAATGACAGTTTGATCTCATGATTGGTTACATGAGAACATCGCTCAGCTTAAGCGATCAAAGTTGAAAATATTCATCTAATTCTCATCTCGTCATGTCACATTGTTTGCGTCGAATCGCTTCTAATATTAACATCATTATTTAATCGCTTCTTGAAGACGATGATATATTGAAGTTACTTTGTCTTGGACTGTATACGGCAATGCCAGCTGAAATAGCAATCGTTGTCATGGTAACAGTTAATTTTTCCAAGTAACTAGTCTAAGTGGCTACCTCATGGTGGTGTACTCCAGGTTGACCAGAAGTCCATAACTAAAGTAGGGTCAAAATATGTCCGTGTGTGTGGGCGGGTTAAGTGAGTGTTAGTTTGCGTGTTTCTGTGTTTTGTTTTTTTTTTTTTTTTAAGGTCTCCTAAACGACTCGGTCAAGTTTCTTCAAACTTGGTGGGAAAGCACCCAAGGTAAAACTCTTGTGCGTTATAAACCAACGGTTCAAATGTCAGATTTTGTGAAAATAACATTTGACTATAACTCTAAAAGGAAACAGCCCACTGACATGAAACTTATATTAAACGCATATATTAAACGTGTCTAGTACAATCAAAATGTGTGGTTTCAATGACAACCAAGGTCAAACGTTACGTGATAGAAGGGAAAATATGTATTGTATGCGAAAATTTGTATCATGAACTCGTCCTTGTGGGCCAAACCGATTATCCCATAACTTAGTGAGAAGGTAACCCAGTATGACAACTTGTGTCTCGCAGACCCTCAGAAATAAAGGTTAGATGTCAAAGGTTAAATTTTGTCAAATAAACTTTTTTCTATTACTCCAAAAGAAAACACCCCACTCACATGAAACTTCACACATGCAATAAACTAGTCTAGTACTAACAAAATATGTAGTTGCCATGATAACCAAGGACAAGGCCCACGTGACAGAAGGTAAAATGGCCCATTTCCTTGTTTTAGAAACTACTACTAAACGGCTGGACCGATTCTCTCTTAACTTGGTCCAAATGTACCAAGGGGTGGGAACTTGTGTCTTACAAATCCCGGACGAAAGTTCAGAGGTAAAACATAAAGCACAGGAACCAAATGTAAAAATTTTTTTCAGCGAACGTTTTGAGAGAAAACATTGCTCTGACTGAAATCTTAAAGTGTGTAATAGAGACGACATGTTGTACCATAGTTTATTGTTACCGTAGCATCACAGAGGGTTCAATTTACACTTTTAGGTTAAATACTGCTACTCGTCAGCTGGACCGATTTTCTTCCAACTTGGTGAAGAGGTGTCCCAAAGTGGGAAATTATGTCTCGTAGAAACCGGTAGAAAAGGTCAAAGGTGTACCTTGTAGAAACTATTTCCCACATGTATGATGTTCATTTGTAATGTGAGTCGTTATTCGTTACTGTTTCTACCAGAGTTGTTGACTCGAGTCGCTGACTTGGACTCGAGTCCGACTCGGACTTGCTTGCACCAAATGGTATTGAGAAAAAAATTCCCCTCATGCTTACAAATATAAATGAAAATAAAAGAACATCATATGTCTATAAAATACGAGTGGAAAGAAAATGAAACTACATGGTTGGAAAATAAAGGTTAATAAATACAGTCTTTGTGAGTGTGGATTAAGGAAATTTAAAATCGATGGGATTACTATGTGATGGCAAAGTCGAAACTTGTGATCGACGGAGTAATGACCTCGTGAGCTGTAAGTACCCTCCTCCCCCATAAAAACAATGGAACGCTTTGAAACGCAACCTCCTGGCATCTGACAATCAAGGTTAGATCAATAGTTTAATACTTGTTGACTCATTTTATCTCCACTTTATGAACACTTATTGGAGAGCACAGAGGGAAAGTTTTAGTATCTTTTAAGGCTCCTGCTTATATAAAGAATATGTATTACCGAGAGGCCCCAGTTGCACGTAGCATTTCCCCCTCCTCATGAATAGCAAAATCGCACGTCATCCAAAAGTTTTCATATTTGTGTGTAGAGTGTGTGGACCCAAAACGGTCTGCTTAAAAAAAAAAAAAAACCCTGAATATTACATGTACGGGCACCTGCTTGCCGAGCTTGAACGGGAGGACGAGATGGGGTTTCGCAACTTTCAGCGAGTGGATTCCAAAATGTTGTCGGGATTGTCGTTTGGGGTTCTTAGTACGGTCGGGGTGATCGCAGTCCAGTCCTAGTACAGTCTCACTTTAGTCGGGTAGTCGGGGTCAAGGGTGGCTGTAGGAAATTTTGTTTGGGGGCAAAATCAAGTCCGCATGCAGGGAGGTCCGGACGACCCCGACACCTCCGACAATATGAATGATACTCTCCGGATAGTACGGCAGGAAAATGGCTATTATTCACTGGCGTAGCCAGGTTTTTGTTTTGAGGGGGGACAATTGCCGGGCCTGATCGCCAGCCTGGGAGAGGTAACTAAGGGCAGGGGGTGTCCCCCTCCCCTTTGAGAAATTTTTGGATTTTTAAGTAACTTCAGATGCAATCTGGTGCAACATTTAGTATCATTTGAAGTCAATTGCTTTGTTCCATTTCAAGAATTTAAATTTTTTGTTAGAATTCGATGGGGGGCAACGCCCCCTCTGACTACGCCAATTTTATAACAATGTATTAAAGAGATAATTTCAACCATATCAGGAGATCAGCCAATCGCTACTCTATAAGGGGACCAGAGGTGGAGAACGTTATGCTCATAATGGGTCATTTGGCACTCCTAAAAGCAAACAAGCAACTAGGAAGCGCGCCGAAAAAATATTGTTTTGAAGGCCCTTCAATACTTTAATCATCGCATCTCATTAGTCCTAAAAAGCAGTACATGCCATGCGTGTTTCATTACATTTTCGTCCACTTGAATCTTGGACATTTACACTTTGATCTTGATTCCCGAATCCAGTAGCGTAGTGGCGTGTTTTTGCGGTTAACCTTCAGATACTGGGCATTCATCTTCAAAACCTCTTCAAGGATCGATTTGTATTTCCACGCATGATATGACTTGAACCGGATTAAGTGGTTAAATTAGTTACCAAATGAATCTTCAACCATGAAAATCGGTCCAGATTTAGTGAAGTTATGATCGGAAATAAATTCAAAAATGCCAGACCAGCGTCCGTCGGACTTGGAATATCTAATCTTTGCGGTTTTTTTATCATTCAAAAATTGGCCAAGTCGTGACGCTATCGGCCAAGTCATGACGCCCAGTTTCAAGGGGGAGGGGGGGGGGGTTCTAATATGAGCATTACTTTAAAATGCGGGAATTTTTAATTCGAAGCTGTGTCAGTGTCTGATCAAACATTACTTGGTTGCAAGTTCTGAAGTTACAACCAGTCGGCGTTTCTCGCTCACCTGCAATGAATACTCACTACAGCAGTGGCGAACTCAAAGGTGCACGGGGAGGCAAGGGGCAATAATAGTGGCGCCACCTTTTGAACAAATTTAGGCTTAACAAGATATGGAGGCCGTAAAGGTAGTTTACGTAGTTTTACGATGAATCTGCAATATCCCAGGCAAAATGAAAATGTGAATGGAAAAGCAATATCACAGTCTTTCATTCTGTTTGTTTAATTTGATCATTTTTCTGAAAATTTTACGAAATGTTCCTGCATGGCACAATTCTGTCAATACTGAACCACATGAGTAAGTTCAAACGGTACCCATAAGATATAGGAGCCGGCCATAATAGTAAGACTACACGTTTACGTCAAGTGGCAACACTCTACCCATATGAATTTAGAGCAGGATGCTCCGTCCATATTTTGAGGAGACCGTGGTTGTTTCATACGTGCAAAGAGTTAAACTTTTAAGGATTACGTAAAGTTGGCCTGAGCTATGCTGCGTTTTGAACAAGCCCCCGCTTTTTCAAACAACTAATCACTTCGCCTCTTTTCAAGACTGGAGATAAACAAGATGTCCTTTTTGGCAAAATTTGCTGCCCGACGACTTCTTTGTAGTCCCCATAGTTAAGCTTTTAACTATTCATACAAACGATCACAACGAACACAACATATATATGCATACATAAATATTCAACGAAAAATCGACTTAAGCAAGTCTGATTACCATGCTGTTCAGACGACCAACGTCAATGGGGTTTTAGTGGGTGATTTCTCCCGCTTAAAGCTCACACAATGAAATCCTATGAAGTTACTGTGTAAAAGTGAGTAGGTCGCAGAATAAGCGTAAGCTAAGTCTTGCAGAAGAAGCTTTGTCGTGCAGTAATAATATTCATATATCGAAACTAACCAACAGTGAAGAGGTTACATCAAATGTGCCAATGAATATAGCTAAATTGGATGATGTCTATCATTGTTGGCAGGTGTTAGAGTATTAACGTCAAAAAAAGAGTTCATATTTGACACCTGCCATTAAAGTAAGTAATAGGGTCCTTAAGCAGAGATCATTCTAAAAGAAAATGTGGACAAAAATAAACTCCGCCCACTTCAGATTAATGTTCCATACGCCATAAAGCGGTAAATGTAGGGACATGCTTTACACAATGGTATTTTTTAAAGACTGATATTTTTTCTCTTTTCCGTGCATTTATGTTGTTATTGTACTATTTCTTTTACCTTAAAAACATGTTCGTTAGTTAAATTACAGTATACTTGTGTATAAGAGTAAAAACACATCCATACTGTACAAAATGTTTGTAAATTTACAGGATTTTTTACAGTGTAATGATAACCGAAGAAAAACTTCCAAGTAAACATTTTTGGGGCTGCAGCTGCATTCGCTATGATGGCTCTTTGTCACACATTCATTACGTACCTAAAATTTATTGGCAGTCGTTCTGGACCTTTTATAACTTTTAACGTAGCTAATTACAATAAACATTTTGCGGTGTGCATTAGTCTATGCTACTTGTTCATTATTACTCACTGTAGAACATATGGAGATGCGTAATCATCCCAAAGTCCCATGCATCCACTACTATCATACATCCTACAAACCCTCACGTCTCCTGTATCACCAAACCGACCATGTGTAATCTTAATTGGATTAGGGAAAAGGGGCACTGTTTTGATTTGAGGAGATGATGTGTTTTTAAGCAGGAAGATACCAAATGGAAGCAGTTCACTTACTTTAAAGTAAGTGCAACACACACAGTAAGACAAAATTTAAGATAAATTAAACCTGAAAAAGCTTTTACTGCGGAAATCTTGAGGACAACTTACCTAAAGTTTTTAAGCCGTTGCCAAGGTTGTTCTGAAAGGGTAAATGCAGTCACTCCAGTTTCAATCAGTGAAACTAGGTATCCTAGTTCACAGACGGCTGTTTGTAATCATGTAACAAGCTTTATAAAAAAAGTTTTAGTTTTTTGAAATAAATCCTTAGATTACCTTCAGTGTGCAATATTTGTTTTCTCAAAAGTCATGAAAAATCCTTGCTGGAGAAAGAAGAGGGTACATGTTATAATCAGCTGATACTTCAAATTTAGTTTGGGCGACTGCTTATTTCCTTGAAGAGTAAGTGGTGTTCTCACACAGAGACTGATTGGTTGGAATTTAAAAACCTTTAAACGAAAACATAATGGGATATTTTTATCAAGTAAAAAGATAATGCCCTCTGCTAACCATCAGCAATAACTGACTGTTTCATGCAGGGAGTTGTTTCTTGGGAGGAGATACATCGCTTTGAAGCGAGGTTTGACACTGTCAAGGTCACACAGTAATCTGTCTCTTGTATCTTTCGTGGCATTTCTATAGGGCTTACACTGGATTACGTAGTTCATACAATAGAGATTTGTCGTCTGCTACATCTACTGTACGACTGGGGACTTTTTGCTACTGCCACAGCAAAACCAGTGGCCAGGAAATATAAAATTATTGCATGTTTGGACGCTCTTTGACGCGGTTGAGAGTATACCAACAAGGTTTTAGATATAAATGTGAATATGATTCTATACCTTGTGTTTCCGGAATCTTCCGGAAACTTTTGAGATTGTTGTGACAAAAATTAGACTTTTCCATCTATAGAGCTTATTTGCATGAGGTTCGGTCTATAGGAAGGGGCAAACCTCATTGGCTTATATCAATTAAACATTCGCTTTTTGTTTGGAAGCAACTGCCCCTAAATTGGTGGCGGTTTCAAACTTTGCATCAAAGCATTGTTCTGAGAAGGTCAATTGTGACAGGATTACTAGACGTGAATGATTCTGCTAGCGTATTGATATCAAATTGAAGCCAACGAACGAAAGGAAAATTCCCCTAATAGCCGAATGCATAGTTCATCAATGATAACCATTTTAGGATGAAGTAGGTCTTAGGGTATTAGCATAAATTAAAACTTTCCGTTCAACCTCCTTCCAAGTGACAACTCCCTCTTTCAAGCGATTCGATAATGTTTAGTAGATGAGTACGAAACAGGTACATTTGACACCATCTCTTGACAAAAGTAACCCCTACTGAGAACTTTATCCTGATTTACGCAGAAAGGTTGCTCCGTCACGGCACACACAGCAGAGCGGCAATCAGCTAGAAAATTTAATTTGTTAAGCTTGAGTAACAGGTTATGCATTTATTGATATCGATGCTCAAGGGAACAAAATGTTTCAAAAAAGGTTCGCAGTTGGAGAGAATTTTACGAGTTGTTCTTCTACACCACGGAAAAGTTGTCTTGTATTTGTCTTGTATCATAGGAAAGAGAATTAAAGAACCATTTTAACATCCAAGACTAGTGTAAAGAGCACACTGACAACAGAAAGCACTGACAAAAGTGCCAAAACAATGTTCCCTTGTTTTTGCAAAAACATGCTTCATTCACAAGAACTTTGGGAAATAAGATATTCATTCTGCCCTTAAAGCATGTTTACGTTATGTCATTTTCCTTGCTGAGCCGTCAAAGCTCTGGTAGTGCGGGAAAATGAGAGCAGAAGAGATCATCACCGTAGGTGAACTTAAGCGACCCAAATGACGCCTTGTGGGAATGGCTATCTTTTGAAGTAACGATGCAGTACCTCTATGGCCAATTTACGACTTGCTATTCCCTGAAAGACATACATTCGACTGTCTCACTGCTAGGGACGTAACTACCGGGGGTGTAGGGGGTTGCTACACCCCCAGAAATTTTCAAAGTGTCGTCCGTTGGGAAAGTTTTCATTAGCTGTCAGGAAAAAAAATGCCTCTTTCTTTTGCAGTTTTCTGATTTTGTTAGAAAACAAATATTTTATTTTGGGGCTACAGAATTGTCGAGAACTTTATTGATGACTATCGTTTACTTAATGTATTTCCAAAACTGCGCAATAAAAGCCTTATTGGAATGTGATGCAACTCACCCTGACTGCTGGTCGGGGATGAGTTGGCTGTATCAGAAGTCAGGTGTGTCGGGTCGCAGTCGGATTGTAGCCAAACCGTACGCGCACATTGCTGAGGTGGATATATTCAAAAGTCTATCTACTGTTTATAAGTCACACATGGTCGAGCA
>WURT03101991.1:0-12362 GCA_009936505.3 Holothuria glaberrima
CAGCAATATCGTACTGTCGTATTTTACTGTTTTTATCGTACTAAATACGATAAAATCGTACTGGTTGGCATCTCTGCTACATTGAGATACTGTATTAAAAAGGTTTTCAAAGTTTGACCTCCAGTGACTCCAGATGACCTTTGACCTCCACCACAAATGAAAGGATCAATCTTCTCACCATAATACATCCACATACCACATATGAAATCTACTGCAGTTTCCTACCTTGAGATATTGTATTGAAGGCATTTTCCAGTGGCATTTCACAAGGGTCTCATGCATGTGAAAGCGAAAAATTTTCCGATTTGTGCCCTCCAAACCCCGTAGCAATACTATTTTCCTAACTCGAGAATTCTCATATTAAAGAGAACTTCTTTTTGTCAAAAAATACCTCCAGTTCTCATCAAGGTCACAGATTTTATGTAAAGTGGGCACATTGCCTTAGGTTCCTTTTGTTTTTCTTTATAATTGAAAGTCCTTTTTGTCCTTGAAATTTGATACTGGTGGAATGTTTGAATGTTTCCATGTAGATTTAGCACAAATCTACACCATATGTAGGGCATAACAAAGTTGCTATATATTCCCTAAGTCCTGCGGCATTAATATCATAAAGAAATTTCATTCTATGTCAAATTAATGTGCTGCGATAACATCACAGATTTCCCATTATGCACTTCATCTTGAGAAAAGATTGCAGTTCTTTGAAAATTTGTATCTTCCAAATGCTGCAAGCTATTGAGATGCGGTCTGCACCTCCTAGAAGAGAAAAATTTCCTGTATTTTTTAAACTTACTGAATTTTGTCTCTGGAAAATGCCTTTAACAAGGTTTTAGGTGTTTGGCCCCTGGTGACACCAGATGACGTTTGACCTCCACCAAAAGCTATACCATACATCTTCTTACTAAAACGCATCCACATACCACGTATCAAATCTATCCAAGCTTCCTACCTTGAGATATCGAGCTAACAATGTTTTCACTGTCTGACCCCTGGTGACCCCAGATGACCACCAAAAACTATTGGACACACCTCACTATTGTGGATCTACATACTAAGTTTAAAATCTATCCAGCTTTCTACCTTGAGACATCTTGTAGACAAGGTTTTCAGTGTTTTACCCTGGGTGACCCCAGATGACCTTCGACCTACAACAAAAATTATAGGATTAGTATTCTCATTTTCCCATAACCCATCCATATACAGATGCAGCCAGAATTAATGTGTGGGTTCGCTTCGCTACGCTACGGTGCTTGCACTCCTCCTATTCATCTCATTCATACCGCTGCATACCTCACTCTAACAAAAGCATATAGCCACCTTACAATGGCCCCTCGGTACAGCGCGGTGTCTTTGTGAGAGAAACGGAAGTCCTTTGTTAAGTCTTGGCTTACTCTCACAGGTTCCTGCTGCTGGTTCTTATTCATGGGAGGGCCGGTATTGAAACGTTTATGTGACAAAAAGCACGTTTATTTGAAAGCATCCACACTTATTTGAGTTCTTGCATGTTGCGTCGTACATCGCTCTTTCAGTAAGATTTCCGATGCAGCAAAGTGATTCATACTCGAATGCTTTTAACGTTAGTGTGGACTGTGGAAACTCTTATTTCAACTTGACGAAAATGACTACTACAACTTTCGACAATCTTAGAACTCTATCAGTTTCATTTTTACAGTAGGATTTTTTTCTCAATGGCTGTTTTTCCTCCCGCATAAATTCTAGAAATCATCACACACAAACCACCTCCCAGATTTTACTAGCTTTCACAGAATTTCCCAAGTTCCAAACATTCTGCTGAATTATGTCGGGCATTTCGGTGGTCATATATGAGTGCTCGCCCGACCTACCGCAAAAGTCAAATTGACAAATTATGTAAGAACAGAAGAAGTCTGTGGGCTCCATGGAAACTGAAAAGGGGGTTGTTACTGTAGCTTTAGCTAACTTGGGCTGAAATGAAAGTCGAACAACAAAGAATGCAGACCGCTGATTTATTCCCGTTCAGTACTTATTTTAATCTGCCGACAAACGACAGTATTAATACAAACTGTGAAAAAATAGTCCCCTAATTTACATAACTGCCATTCCTGATAGCAAAATTTGGTCGGTCAGACGACAGACAGCTGTCCGCTACTTTGGCGGTCTGCCAGAAAAATGTCCGGCGATGCTGACTCGGTTAAAAAACTTGAAACCATCATGCAAATTAATAACCCGCTAGCAGACCTCCGGTGCCCCCTCCCCCTCCCGTCGGCCTTAAGGCCACCGGCGGACCGCAGGATACTTTACTACTGACACAGACTGAAACTACAGTAGAACGGAACCCACTCACCTCGCATGCTAATCGTTGCCGAGAACCTGGTGACCTTTCAGTCACCTTGACATAGTTTGGAGAGAAACATAATGGCAATATCAAACAAAAATATATTAATCCACTATCCCATTCCAACAAGAATGCCGGGTCAGTTCCGCAAGTGTCTCTGTTATTAGAAAGATCCGTATAGCAAGTCTTTTCGGTAAACAAGTTTTGAAATCCATTAGTCATCAACCCACAATAACTAACACTTGTTAATCGGATTAATTATACAGTACAAACAACGGCACTAGAACGATCTGTACAGCATGCAGCAAACAGTGACAAACGCAATCATTGCACAAGTACAGGCCCTCGCATGCTCAGGCCTAGGAATGTTATGACTATTGTGTATGCAAATGAGAATGAGTGTACATTGGGCGCCCAGTCACACGATCTGTTTTGGTGTACTCGAATGTTCCAACAGAGAAACTGGCCGGTGATTGCCACGATTACGTTAACAGAAGGACACAACTCACTGCATTACATTAATTGGGAAAATTATTGAAAAAATTGTGATGTGGTTTTTGCTCAACTCAAGAAGCAAAAGTCGGGCCCTTTCCACAATTTAACATTGTAGTTAACCATTTTGCTTCGGCTTGTAAATTAAAACTGATCTCTTTTCCGTTTGGTCAAACAAATAGCCGATCTTTCGCTGGTGCTTTACGTTTTCTGTAGAGTATGCAAAATGGTCCTGAGTTTAGCTCTTGACTTAGGCCCTATAGCCTACAGGTCGGTACAGGGTTCGCGTTGTGTTCAAAAATAGGTCGTAACTATTTATAGGGAATATGTATTTTTTACGATGCCCCAAAATATTTATTCGTAATTCATACAATTCTTGTCGTAAACAAACACGGCGAAATCTGGCGGTTGGCGAAGACTTATTCACAAATAATGCTGTGTGGGAATGTTGCGGGTTTATTCTGTTGCATTTCTGGTCTTAACAATTAGTTTAGCAGGATTTAATTTTTACTACGAAACCCTGAAAATGGATGTGAGTATGCAATCAGCGGCCTTAAAATTTGGAGTTAAACACAAACCCTGAATCTGAATCCTTCCTTATCAAGTTATGTAAAATCTAGCATTTTTGGTATCGGACAAAAATGATAGTTAAATACTTAATTTTACGATTTCCGTTGTGTGCTTGTATCCATTATGGTGTGTCAATTCTCCTTTGTATCGGCTTTATTTTTTAAGCTTCCTTTCATTCCGTCTATGTTTTATTATTTCAGCTTCTTTTCATTCTGTCGATGTTTACAATGAATTTGAATTTTTGCCGAAGATGTATACATTACAATCGCCGGACTGATGAAGAAAGGGGGGGGCAATAGAACGATTGGTTCCGCGCAGACTTCCTAGGTCTCTGTCGGAAATTGTTGGGAAGTTCCGGGGAAATTTTTCATTCCAATAAGGCCATGGTTAGGACGTTCTGTGTTTACAAAGAAAGGGACAACGCCAGCTAACCAAACTCTCACAGCAAGCACCACTGACGGGTACTCAATCTTTTAGAAAAAAGGGGCCAAAAAAGTGAAATAAAAAACTTTTTTCTCACGGATAATTGGATTTTGGCATTCTCGAAAAGTGCAGGGTACTGTATGGTACAAGATGGGATTTACAAGGCTTCTAAAACCGCTTGTCTTATGCTCGATGTGGTGCCCTTGACGAAACTGAAAGGCTACAGTAGCAGTATACTCCAACATTTATCGCTACACTCTACAGTACTAAAATGGTTTGGACGAAGTTGCTAGGTTCATATACTAAAATTTATTTTGTTGTCAGAAACGGCGATTAATGTTACAGTTTGATTACGAGATAACAATCTCAAAGTTCTGAATTCCAACAGACTTAACTTCCACGACTGTGTCAATGCAGGTATCATGCCACTCAAATGTAACAGCATCATGTTATATGCATGGTTAAACAATCTAGATTTTGCATGGATCCGCTATTAACCATGCAGATTAATTGTTAAAATTGTTTAAGTCCATAAAATTGACCATGTTCTGCTATTTACTAAAAAAGGTAGAGACATTGCCACTGCAATGGTACTGTAACACTTCTAGTTCCGACACTCGTTTTCCGGTACTTGCAAAAGCCCTGCTGCACTTGGGGCGAACTAGTCGGCTAGTAGGACTTTCGGGCGAACTGATCAACAAGTGGAAACGAACTATCTTTTGTGGGCGAAATTAGTCTGCGGAGAAACTAAGAAACCTTTTACTTCTTAGGCGCCGACTTCATCGAAAGTATTCGGTCGAAAGATAGGCCGAACCTGTCCCACTTACAGAACGGTGATCAAAGACACCGCTGCAGCGCTACCGCAGACGTAACAATGATTGACAGTTCCCAGGTCTGTAAACGTCCCTGGGAGTTTGCACCTGTTAATTAGCCAAGCCAGTCTATGTTAAAAGACGAGTATGGTACTAATGTACCGTGACCAATCAGATTCTTATAGTTCGACCAATCGGGAGTTGCACCGTACGAGTGCGAGGATTTCCATAGGCTTCATAAACTCATAACTTGGCCCACGCGAAGAAACAACCAATCAGCAGCCTCACACACTCTTTGCGAATACTGATCTCTGGCAAATTGTTAAGCTAACTACCGTGCACTGGATAGGGCCCTATGAAAACAAAACGTGAATCAGAAATGCCCAGATACATGTTTACATGTCTACACATGCTCATTTGTGTACAAATTGGTCAGAACAACATTCCTGGACGTGCAAGGGCCTGTACTACAGGTATGTAGTGACTGAGTTTCTCACTGCAGTGTTCGCAGCGGTAAGCAAGTTCAGCTGAGTACCGTTGTTATTTGGATTAACAAATGTTCGTAATTCTCTGTCTGATGATTTCCACGATTTCGAAACTTCTGTTTACACTGCTCACTTTACAAAGACACCCACTGACTGACATTCTTGGAATGGAATAATGGATTAACATTTTTTGTTTGACCTTGCCGTTATGTTTTTATCTAAACTATCGAAAGGTGACTGAATGGTCTCAGACACCCTGTTCACGGCAACAATTACGGTGCGAGGTGAGCTGGTAAGTGGTTTTGTTCGGTTCTACTCACAGTTTGATAGTCCAGTTAGGCGGCTACAGTATTTTACTGTGGTAGTTCGGATTAAAATAAGAACTGAACTGGAATACATTTGCGAATTTCATTCTCCTTTTATGTTAGCTAAAGCTAACAACTTCTTTTATGGTTTCCATGTGTAGCCTTCTGATCGCTGTGAATGGGTGGGGTGGAGAATCCAGTCCTCCCAACTGGAAGGGCCAATTCTGTTTCTTGGGAGGCTTTGCAAGAAAAATCGGGACATACCTTTGGTAATGCACGCTTTTTCCAAGTAGTTATGGGGTTCAGTGTTTACGCTACCCTGTAGGGCTCAGAAACTGCGGGAGAATTTCCCCCTTCCAATTTTTTTTTATTGCAGTATTTAAATTCTAGGAGGGGATTTTCAGAAATTATAGGCCTAAGTACTTTTCATAGGTGTGGGCCGCGAGGTTTGCGCGGGAATTTTTCCGCAGACAATTATTTTTGTTGCAGGACTTGGAAAGTCAGCGCGGGAACCAAATAGCAGTAAAAAGAAGACACAGACCCATGTTTACTTTCTTTTTCACGATGTTTTTTGAAAGGGGGCCGAAACTAGTTCTAGTTCTGTTTCGGTTTACCGTAAATTTTTTCCCAGTTCATGCTAGCAAATTTTTATTAACTACTGATGAATTAAGTTGTACAGTATGTCACTAACTGAAGTACTGTAATATTCAGGTCACTCTTTTTTTTGTACTTACCGACATTTTTTCGAACATTTGAAAAAAATGAAATCGTTCGTTGTGGGAAGGATTTGCAAAGGCGCAAGAATATTTCTTGAACGTGTGGAAAAATTCTCAAAGCAAGGTAGGACAGCATTTGGAACGTTTCCAGATTGTTTTTTCAAAACTTCCGAAATTTTTTCACAATAAGAAGGAATTTTCGACAGAATGACAGGTCCCCTATATTTTTAAAAAATATTTATGATAAAGATTTACACTAACTGATGTAACTTTCAATGGTCAGGCAGTTTATCATTTTTTTTTTTGAACGTACGAACATTTTTTCGCAAATTTACATCGGAGTAATGTAGGCTTTGGCTCGATTGTTTCTGCAGGTGCTACCACAAACGTGCAAATGAAAGCTTAAAATGACGTTACAAAATTTAAGTCTTACTAACGAAGTTAACAATAGAAGATTTAGGAAAAGCAGAAGTTAGGGCAATTACCTATTCTAGTGGTACTAGCAGTAGAGCAGCCCTCTAACGATAGTAACGCAACTATTGTGATCGTTACTAGTGCTAGCCTTGTATTGATAGGATTTTTTTAACGCTTAACGCTACTAACGTCAATTTTTTCTGAGCTTTACTGTACTGTAGAATGTGGCATTTTTTGCGCTCGTAAAAAGCATTGAAACTCAAAAACAAAAATGATTGAAATATTCCAAACTCAAAATGAAGAGTAGGCCCTGGGCTTACAGCCTTTGTAGAGGTCGATTGCGGTTATAAACTAGACGCCGCACTCGTCCCGTAAATTTCTGTCCGTCGCGATAGTCATTGTAGCCTAAGGTATTAATACACGCAAACTGCATAACTTGGAGGGATCGATACTCTAGAGACTAAAAAGATGGCTAAATACTTTTTTGCAGCAAACCCCAAAATTTGACTGTACTACAGAACGCATGCCAACTATACGGCAAACTGTTGCGATGCACTTTACGTTTCGTTCGTTTCTCCCAGGTTCATCGCTGACACCATAGCACCAGAAAAACTGAAATTACGAAGTACCAGTAATTCAACGTGTGAGTTCTATTGTTACTGACAGTGGCTACTTGTTCCTGCATATTACACAAAACACGGGAGATTGATACAAGGACAGATACACCAACTTCTTTCACTGCTCATTCAAGTTCAACTGTGTGTGCTGGCTAGTAGGCTATTGTCTGGGCATCCCATGTTGATTGTATCATAATCGGCTTACATCTATTCACACCGCACAGAACCGTGTGGTGGCTATCTCTATTCAAACAACCCAGACAACAGCGCGGTATACTGTGGGTAATGGGCGGTCGGTTTCTAGCGCTGCGGTCGGTTATGTACATTAATTCTGGCTGCATCTGTACTATGTATGAAATACATCCAATATATTGTATTAACAACAAGTTTTCAGCGTTTGCCCCCCGGGAACCCCAGATGACCTTGACCTCCACCAAAAGCTGTACCATTCATCTTCTTACCATAATGCATCCACATACCAGGTATCAAATCTATCCAAGCTTCCTACCTTGAGATATTGTGCTAATAACGTTTTCAATGTTTGACCCAGGGTGACCCCAGATGACCTTTAACCTCCACCAAAAACTATAGGACACACCTTCTCACTATGGTGGATCCACATACTACGTATAAAATCTATCAAAGCTTCCTACCTTGAGATATCATGCTAACGAAGTTTCCAGAGTTTGATTCCTGGTGAAACCAGATGACCTTTGACCTCCACCAAAAACAATAGGGCACACCTTCTCACTATGGCGGATCTATATACCAAGTTTACGTTTAGTCCAACTTTCCCTTGTTGAGTTACAGCATACCCAAGCAAGCGTCACAGACAGACACACACACACACACACGCCAACCTGACAACTGTGCATAGGTTCCTTTTACTCACACAACAACGAACCAAAAATAGGGCTTATAGACCAGGAGGAAATTTAAAGTGACTTTCTACACCAATGGTGCAGACATCAAGGTGATACTGTAGCACCATGATTATGCAGTAGGCATTGGGTCAAAAGCCTGCCTTTTAGAGCCCCTTGTGAGGTCCAGGGGAGGCTCTCTATGATTTTATGTGTTTGGGTACAGTGAAATCACTTCAAATGCATAGTTTTGCAAACACTGGTTTATTACACAGACTTGTCCATCTCACAACCATACATGACTCACTGATAGTATAATACTATGATGGGTGGAGTTTCCTGATCTAACAATGGCAAATTCTAGCAGGAAGGATCTGAAAGTTGTGTCTGTGTTCTGGGATGGATCTTCATGTTTGGCCATGCTCAAAATATAACTGTTTTCAGTTGATCGATTTTGAATAAAACTTTCCTCGCCCAATAACTCCACAATGACCCTGATGTACACTGATATACCGACTCACACTGGCAAGAATTTAAAAGAACCTGTATTCAACCACGCTTTCAAAAAGTTATGCAAAAGTGTACTTCAAATGATCAAATCACAAATTCTTTTCAGTGTCTTCTATTCCAGGTTCAACAGTAATCGTATGTACCATTCTACAGTAGTATAGAAATCTGAAATTTGCTACTGCTGCTAGAGTGTACAGGTATATGTCCCACCAACTCAACCTTGAAAGTTTGAAAACCATGGGAATCAATTTTCCTGTTCAATAAAGTTGAAATCCTGGTAAAAACATGCTACCAGAAATGATCATTGCAGTGAAATCAAAAGGCTTAATTCTTCCCGAGTATTACCACTTCATTAAAAAGGTATAAAAATTTTGCCATGAATAAAAAACTGTACCGGAATGTACCTTCATTGACTAGAGGTGCATTTGTGTCATTTGTTTTGCCGTTCATTTTTCAAGATTTGGTCATCAACAAGGTATTGTACAATATGAAAAAAGGGTGCCAAGATCAGATCCTTGCAGACTCCTATGAGATGCTGCGGGAAAACTAAGTGAAAACATCATCTATGCAAATACATACTGAAACCTTGTCCTATTGGTTTTGATAATGCTCAAGTTAGAGCACTTATCTCAGTTTTCTACCTAGTTTACAATTCAAGAAGAAATAGGTATTTGCCTTCCACAATCCCTCAGTGCTTATGGGATAAACCAGGTGCATGAAGCTGGCTTTTCCTGTGTATATGCAGCCCTGCTAAACTGTAACATCACTCTAAGCAACTTGTGAAACTACTAATTCAGTGACAAATATCAAGATTATCAACTGATTTTCATGTCGTAAACTAAACAGTTTGTGCTTGGAGGAAAGTACTGATCACATCCTCTGAAGATGGTTGGAAGTCAACATATACGCATACTTCTCCTCAGTCTTGAGTACCAAGTCTTATGACTCCAAACCAACCCCCCCCCCCCCGGCTGCTGTACACGAATCTAGTAAGTACAGCTCTAATCGTGCAGAAAGTACAACTTAGGATACTGTGACCAAGTTTTACATAGCTCCAAGACTCGAGAGGCAAAATGCAGGTCCACCTCTGATCTGTCCGTTCGTGGACTGTCAGCCTGGGGGAGGGGTATATGGGGAGGGGGTATCCCCCTCCCCTTTTGAAAATTTTTTGAATTATAGAAGTGTCTACACACGAAATGGTGGCACTTTTGCAAATTAGTAAACACAACCAGCCTGAATTTTCATATTGTTAAGCACAACACTGCATTGGCAGAACAGGTATAGGATTTCACGGAAATCGTTTCTGGTATTAGCATCGTTACAGAGAAGTCAAAATCACGGAACCCGAAAATTGGTTCCCATAGTTTTGTAAGTTTCTTAGGCCGGGCTTAAAGTGATACTACCTGATCAAGAATAGGGAAATACATAAGGTCTAATGTTTTTCTTTATTTGTCGATACACTAACGATGCTAATAATGGATGAAGCTGTTCATGTGGTAACAGAAATGGTAGTGGGAATGGCAAAATTTGAAGAAACGGTGCAAAAACAGTCAAAATCTGTAGGCTTTTTTGAAAGAAACCATCTCATTACAACTAGCCTAAACCACCCCTATCAGAATGAATATTCAAGGCATCGTGCAGACGTATGTACCGAAGAACTGTAGATTTAGTGGGCCTGTATTACCACGGTTATTCACAATTTGCTGGGAAAAGTGTGATTTTGAAGGTTGTATTACTGCACAATACACTTGCACTTTTTGAAGCAAAAGTACGTAAATCTTACCCTCTATATAACACTATTCAAGAAGACAGTTGCATACTGACGCTGCTAACGATAACCAGTTACACCTGTACACTTGTGTTCTTCCCCGCATCCCAAGTTTTTGTCCTCGAGCGGTACATGCAGGTACATGATCAAATATTCTACATAAAATGTTCAACGATACACGAACTAACTCGTACTGACGAAAAATGTGTCCCAAGTGAACATGCCGATTACAAGCAAGGGGAACTAATCTAACGGTGTGAAAATCCAAAATACTTACCGGTGCCTCTGTTAATCGTGGCAGCTTTTTTGATGTACACAGCAGTTATAGAGATTTAAGGCGAATCCGAGGGCTAATTGGTAATTCGATTTTCTCTGTGAGCAATGTTTTTCCCTTGGTCAATTTCGATTGTTGTGTAGATGGTTTCTCCAAGAGTTCCCAATATCATTTATGTTGGTTCAATCACATATCCCTGGTTTAAACAAGGCAACTGCCAGTGTGTAAATTTCACATGGAAAAGGTAACAGGGAAAGTTTGACCTTGGGACGGAGGGGAAACATCTCAGATGTCACACTCCAAGCTGATACCATTGACCATCAAGGATTTGAATGATTCAAGAATTGTTCAGTGTTATTCCTCGGAGGTAGTACTCATATATTATATCGATGGCCAGTCTTGTGGGTTAATAAGACTTAAAAATGCTAGTTTTTTCTTTAAGCCTACCTTCAAAATCATGCGAAAAACACGTAAAAAGGTGCATAGTAAGGCTAGCTATACTGTGGATATCATGTGTTCAGTGATCGTTCACTGGCATATATGTCGACACCTTCCGTTGTGCTGCCTTTTGCATATTCATATATCAGAACACTCCGATTGGTTTGTTCAACCAGGAGTAGAATTGAATGGAATAAAGATTGCAGTGCAAGCATTATTGATTTGCATTGTTTTTGTGGTTATTTTTTAACAATTCAAACAATATTTGGAAGAAAAACTTATGTCAGGGATCTTTATTTTATCTTTATTATTCGGATGGACTGTTTAAACGTTATTCCAACACTTCGGACAAGGCTGTGTTATGTATTTCCCTTTTCTTAAACAGGAATGCCCCTTTAACTCACTGCTAAGCCTTGCAAACTACAACATCAAATTCTTCTAAACGTGAAAGTGTATATTTCAGGTCGAAGATAAGATCTAAAATTATATAGTATTTGTAAATTCCCCATATTAATTTCCCGTTACTTTCACCTGACATATATCACGATCATCCGATAGCTCTATTGCACATACAGCAACCTAGCAACCAAAACTGTAACTGCCTCTCACTCAGTGTTACTTTGAAATATGAGACTAGGCTAGGCTCAACATATCTTCATATGTAATCTTGTTAGGAGAACATAGCAGCCAAGGCAAGTATACTCTGAAGAAAAAAGTATCCTACAGGAAAATTATGTAAAAAAAGTTTGTGAAAATATTAGACAGGGCTTAGTTAGAGAATTTTACACATACGCTGAAGCTATCATGAAATGAATGCTATCTAGATAATTTTGCATGGCATTCAATTTTACATTTTAGTTGGCTACCCTAAAACTGGGGCACCTACACAATTATACTCAGTCAGTAGCCTTATTTGAATTGAGAGGACTCGAAGGGATCATAGGCCCAACTCTACGGAAATTCGAAATACAGGTTTTTCAAAGAGTTGGGTGGATTAGCAGGTTTAGATGTTCAAATGCCGGTCAAACCCGCAAAATGCGGGTCATTTGGGAGGTCTAGTTTTATGAAGGTCTACAGCTGCTCAAACTTGTAGTTGCATTACTCACTTTTTCCCCCCTTTTAAGGTCTAAAAACCTACTCAGGCAAAACATGATTGGCCTTCTACTGACCTGTTAACTCTAAGACACATTTCCTGGTTTCATAATTGTCAACCTTGGCAACAATGCCTCAGTCTTGAGGCCTGAAAATGAGTTAGCTACTGTGTATGGACTAAAAAATAAATTGTGCAGCAAAAAACAGACAAACACTTAACATCCACTCCCATAAACAAATCCTCATGCAGGATACTGTATATATATACACAT
>WURT03102035.1:0-12360 GCA_009936505.3 Holothuria glaberrima
CTTGATTTGAAGCGAGGAAGGAAGACGCTGTGAACAGTCATGAGCAAGGACTGTGAATTGCACGAATAATTCATATACTCCCCTCGCTATCCTACGAAAAAAAAAAAACTCGCCCGCCGCACATGTATTTAATAATATATTGAAATAATGAGGAAAATATTTATGAAATGTATGTTGAACTCACCGACTCTTAAAATTTGGCCATGGTTCGTGCCAAAAAATTTAAAATTATGTTTAAGAACATTTTTGTTGGAGCTGAGGCCAACCAAGATGGCGGAAAAGCAAAATGGCCGCTGATGATAAAATAACAGTGTAGAATAAAAATAGATAATAATAATCATTAAAAATACATTTCGATTGAAAACCCCATATATCTTTACAGCAAATGGTACATACAATTCAAAGCATGATTTCTAATATTTCATTCAGGACCCCATACTAACCAAGATGGCGGAAACAACAAGATGGCCCCCAATAGAACGATCTATCTATTGTACTATAAATCTATCTATCTATCGATCTATGCTCTGTCAAATTTTGACGAAACTAAGCCACAATAACCATTTGGTGGTGGGTCATCAGATGTAGTCCACAATTCAAGGTCAAAGATAGCCCATGGGCCGTAAGTGCCCAATTTGTGAAAATACGCGCAATGCTTCTTCCCCCACACATCACATGGTACAGTGTTGAGACTTGCTCTCAATAGTACGTTGATAGTGGTACATTTGGGGTATGCAGGATTTTGGAGTTCAAGGTCATACGTGGGTCCTATGAGCCATTTTCTGAAATTCACAATGCTTTTCTCCTACAAATTGTATGGCACAATAATGTGGGTTTGTCATGATAGTGCTTTGGGTGTGGTACCTTCGAAGTGTTCAGGATTTTTGGGTCCAAGACTATGCATGCCTTAGGGCCCATTTTATGAAATAACATATAAAATTATACATTTTGTTTTCTTGCTCATCTTCAATGGTACAGTGATAGGGGTTTGTCATAGTGTTGTTATGGTTCTGCTTCTTTCTGAGTGTTCAGGAAATTTGTGTCAAAATTGGGTAATTTCGGGGCTTATTTGGGTCATTTTTTGTAAAAAAATAGGTTTCCCTGGTAAATGTCCCCTGAAGGCATCCATGCATTACCATCCAATGTAAATGCCAGATGCACTGTCAAGGACAGCAGTGATGCCACTCTTTGCAGCATTAGAGAAACTTTGCATCCAGAGTAACGAATTGATATTTTACAGTACCTCTGTGGATTTTGGAGTAATGGAATTGAAGGCAATATTTTTGAAGAGATATCTTGCAGATCTCTTGATTCCAAGTCACAGGCGGCGATAATGGGGAAAGGGTGTGGGGAATATATTACCCCATGAAACTGGATGGGAGATATTGTACACTATATCCCCCATGAAATCAATTTTACCTTTTTCTAGACTTTTGTTAATAGGCCTATTTATTTTTTTAGGAAATACTTCTCAACGCTGTCATATTATTATTATTATTATTATTGTTATTATTATGATGATGATGATGATGATGATGCTGCTGCTGCTGCTGCTGCTGCTGCTGCTGCTGATGCTGATGATGATGATGATGCTGATGATGCTGATGATGATGATGATGATGATGATGATGATGATGATGATGATGATGATGATGATGATGATGATGATGATGATGATGATAATAATAATTTAAGTTGAACCATTGAAAAACACACTGGGGAAGTACCAAATACATAGGTACTGGTGCAATTCAAATCAGAACTTTATTTTTATTACCAAGGAAGTTTTCTTAAACTATTGATTTCCTTTATAGCTACATTATTGCAATTATTCTTCCTTCAGTAGGTGCCCGAAAAATTCTCAGCATATTGCTCGAATTTTCACAGAAATTTTTGGTTAGGGGGCTGCAGCCCCAGCCGCCTCCTACTCCTATGATCAGAGGCCTACAGGATTTGGCCGACATGGGGCCAGGCTCCCGTCGTGGGAGGGACCCGTTGGGGGAGGAACAACGATCCAAAGCTCTGACAGAGGAGAAGGGTTTGCCAGAACAATGTCGTCGAGTGTGAGAAGGGGAGTTACCCTTTTCCCTAAGGCAATTTTTGAAATTTTCTTAGGGATACTTTCAGGAATTTTTTGCCTAAGATAGAAGAATATTCTGTTTGAGAACCTATATATATATATATCATTGGAAAGAGCAAGATAGGGAATTTGAATAAACAATTTTTTCATTTGTTGATCTCATTATGTATGCAAATATGCAAATTAGATGACAAATAGGGTTTTTTAGCAAATATGCAAATTTGATGACGTCATAAAATTTGAGTGGGGGACTAAGTCCGACGGGAAACATGCCCCCTAGGGGCCGTACCATCCCTGCTGGGGCGTTTTGCATGACGCTAGAATTGAATACCAAGTTTTAGCCATGCCTAGTTGACCACAATTAATTCACAATCTGTCAGAGAACTTCCTCTGCAGCTCTCTCGAGATCAATAAAGTTAAAGGGGTTTGTTGTTGTATTGCAATGAGACACAGATGTAAGTGATAAAGATCATCACTGAGTAACAGCTCTTAACAAAAGGATGGCTTGACCCTTTAAAGACTGTTTGATCAACAGAACCAGCTTGTTTACAAAAGGGATTAACTGTTGCAAGTGTAGAGATAAGCTTCACCAGGGAAAAGGGTTTTTTCTAGGGTGAAGTTGGCTAAAATCTCCTGTTGAATTCTAGCAGCATGGGCTCTTGTTCAAAGAGGCTACCTACCATCTAAGGTACGACGAGTAGCAGCTAGGACAGCAAGAAAGTTAGTTTCTGAACAGTTTGATTTTTGTTTCGCACTTTTTTTTTGTTTTCATTCTTGCGTTGACCTTTCAACGTGTGCGGGTACACTAATGAAAAGGTACACTAACGAAAACGCGAAACAATTGCGAAACAAACTTGTTTCGTGTTTCGTGTTTTTGACGTCCGTGTGCGTTCGGCTTAAGTCTTTTCTTTCCATCATTGGCGGAATCGATGGCGGCCTCTTGGTGCCACGTACATTTTCCTCTATTACGACAGAAATATTGTGCTATCAAAGTCATTATCGGTGTCTTGGTCACCATTAGTGAGTTGATATATCTTTACCAGCAGTGATAGTTTCTGTGCGGCCTTTGAATGTTAGGCTATCAGCACTGATAGCTAATTCCTTTAACTGCAAGCTTCTGTGCGTTCAAAGCCTGATATGAATACTGTTAATGGCACTGATAGTGTTATAAACGCTTCTGTGCGGTCAAGTCAGGGCGGCCGCTCACTAGAAGCGTTGATAGTGGCAGCTATGGTAGAGCTTGCAACACTCGAACCTGCTACTATCAGCAGGTGCACAATGACCGCACAGAAGACGCTGAGAGAGCTGCTCACAGATAAGGCGCTGTAAGGCTTATTAGCTCATTATTGACGTAAAAGGCTGTTTACAGATCAAGGGCAATGGAGTTGGTTTGCACAGTAGTCGCAATTTGTAATGTTTTATTCAACTATGCCATAGGTAAAAAGGTCGTATGAAGTTGTCCATAGATTGCGTCAATTAGACCTAAAACTGGTGCACATCCTATTTGTTTATAAACAATAAAAGTTAAGCTTTTTCACCTTCAGCTTTTACTAATTTGGCCAATGTATGAAGCAGTACATATTGTTACAAATAGAAACATGTATAAGTCCTAATGGTACGGGATTATAAACCATACACGTCGCCAAACATGGTTTTAATCCAGGGAGTTGTCATATCCTACATGTGCAAGTAACCGCAGTGCAGAGCAAAATTGAAGGTTGGCCTCAATTGAATCATGGCACTAAGGTAGCGAGAATGCAAAATACAAGTCAGACATTTTAGACGGCAGGGCCTTTTCAGATAACTAGTGTCCGGACCGCCTTTGGACTGACTTTTCTGAGCGAGCTGCGTGCGGTGGTGCAGCCTCTTTCGACCAACTGGTACGTCTATGCCTTAGCGTAGGTATACGAGGGAGAGTGACCTTTTCTTTACACACTGTGCTCCCACAAACACTAATCATTAACACAAACATATTGGGTGTGTAGGAATGTGAAAAAATGAGACAGCCTTATCGACCAAACATTAAAGGAGGCTTTAAAAAATCTGGTATTCAACTAGTTTTCTTTCTATATCCCCCAACAGGCGAAATTCAAAGAGCATATGCTCATGATAGCCTACGTGAAACACCCCCTACCACCACCACCACTCACGTCCATCCCCGTCCAAATGTCCTTCCTGCGCGCCCCTCTATATTGAAAAAATACCACCCTTCTGCATAAAAATATACTTAAGAAGGATGCCAGAGGGACACATGGAATTGCAGAAAGGAATATGACTTCCAGTCTACCTTTACCGTAAAATGTTAACCTGTTTTGTGGACAACAGAGAGAGCCAAAAAGTGGAGATGCACTGGAGCAAAGCCCAGTTTGCAGCCATTTTCCCTTGGACCGGGCGCGTAGCCAGTAATTTGCCAAGGAAGGGGCGAAGTCTGTAGGCAAACTATCTAAGCGTAGAGCCACCATTTTGGCCAAAATGCCTCCCAGATCACTGAAAATGGCACTTTCCGGGCCTTTTAAGTTGCATTTAAACTTTTTCTATTTTGAGTTACAGGCGATGTCATGAAAAAAAAATCATTAAAAATATAAAAATAAGCTCATGGGGGGGGGGGGGTGCCCCCTTGGCTACGCACCTGCCTTCGACTAATACAAATTACTCAGTTAAGTGTGGGACAGTTTCACATGCACTGATGAACCCCTTTACTACGCCATCACAGAAACTTGTTTGTAGCTCACGGTCTAGTTCTTCTGTCTAATAAATTTCCTACAATATCGAGAACAATATGGAAAGTTGCTTGACAAAAGCCATATTTTGGGCACATTTATTGTCACTTTCCTCTTGAAAAAAATTGCATCTTGGCCTTTTCGTTCCGTCATCGGCGAAATTGATATTGGCCGTTTTGAGCCACATTTTCCACCATTACGAAAGAAATACTGGTGCTGTCAAAGTCACTATCGGTGCCTTGGTCACCAGTGGTGAGTTGATATAACATTACTAGTGGAAGTTTGTGTGCGTTTCTGTGTAACGATAGACTGTCAGTACTGACAGCTAACCCCGCAAACAGTGAGCTTCTGTGCCCTCAAAATTTACTATCAGTGCTGTTAGTGGCACTGATAGTGCTTTCAACGATTCTTTGCGGTCAAAGCCAGGACTTTACCAGTATTAGGAACTCTGCATTCTATTTTCCTTTAGCAGTTGAATATACAATGGTATGTTCTGTGATACAGAGGGTGTAATAAAGACCGTTTTTTTGTTGTGATCGTAAATGGACAGAAGCAAATCCTCTGTGAAAGTCAGATAGACTTACAAATATGCCTTAGTTTCAAACACAAGCATGTTAAGAATGTGGAGTACTGTAAGTTATCACCACTTGGTTGCCATAGAGTGATACTTTTCTTTTTTTCAGAAGTGAGGAGCTTATCTGCATTATCTGCAGGTATATGCAAAAAGTGGGATTCTTTTGGGAAACCATAAGGACCACGGTGGGGGGAGGGGTGCATGAAGCAGACTTTTTATTTTTCTACTGTAGATGGACAGCCATTGGTTCATTCTGAGGTTCATTTACATCAGGAAATTTTACATAAAAACTCAATTAAATACAAGCGCATTGCCAATATGAGGACTGCTTCCTAGCTCTACTTGGGTGTCAGAGTGTGTACCCACTTTTTGACAGTGAGTGTGATATCACCTATCCCCATTAAGATGACAAGAAGCAAGCTTCTGAATTGTGTGTGTCGCCAGTACGTAGATTGATGTTCACTAGTTACAGGCACTCAGGACATCATGGCACTGATGATTCCGATGTTAGAAGAAGGGCCTAAGCTCAAATCAAGGTTTGATATGTTAGAGGTACTTATTCTAAGCAATCTGGTGAAATTTCTATTGGAATCTTTTGCGTGGTTTTCAAGATATCAGCATTTAAAGTTGTCACATTTTCAATGCAAAGTGAACTTGAAGCAAGCACATATGACGTCATAGCCTCACATTAATCAGCAGTCTTTTGTTTTTCTTTAAACTTAAGAACCAATTTTCTCTTCAACAATCCCATGTAATCGGAATGTGATTGCATGAGAGGTATGGGAAAATTATAAACGTCATATTCCCCTTGGGGATGTCCTATCCTAGTTAACTTCAAGGTCAACACAATAGACTGAAAAAAGGAAACAAAACTTTCCTTATCAACATGAGGAAGTGATATAACCCCTGCTTGCCTCAAGCTCACTTTGGGTCTCAAATGTAGTAACTTCCTTTGCTGATATCTCGAGTAATGTATGTCAGATTTGAATGGAAGTTTCACCAAATTGCGTAAATTTAGTTTCTCTTTCACATATGAAATTCAATTTTTGCTTAAACCCTTCCTTTAACAACTGATTGGCTTGCACAGTTTTTAACAGGTTATGGTAGGGAGCTAACAAGTCTGCTGACAAGAACAGACTGATTTTACTTTTCTGCTGTAGGTGGACAGCTAAAGTTTCATTCACAGGTTTTAAAATATCAGGAATGTTACATATTTAACTCTTTTGACCACAGCAGCATGTGGGGCATTGTAACTTATCCCCACTTGGGTGTCAGAACGTGTACACACGTTTTAAAATTGATATAGCGTTTGTTATTCCCAGTTGGATGCCAAGAAGTATGATAAAGATGTGTTTGTGTGTCCCCAGTGTGCAGCGTGATGTTCACAAAAAACATGCACTCAGACTAGCATAGCAGTGATGATCTCAATGTTTATTTGTTTATAAAATTTCTTTAGCCAAGGAAACCCGTTCAGCCCCAAGGTGCTGTTCTTCTACGGGGCCCTGGGTACAAAGTAAAAGGAATAACTATGAAAAGTAGTAAACGTATAAAATTGATATGAGAACAAACTACATATTAAGTAGAAATGAAACATTGCCACAAAAGGGTCCGGGAACATAAAACAGTAAGTCGAATTAAAAAGGTTAAACATAAAAGATACCACGAAGAATACAACAAGAAAAAGTTTAAAGGAGGCAAGATAAGCAAATAAAAGAGAATAAAAGGAAATCACAAAATAAAACAAACAACACTATACAGGAACTCTAAAATAGATATAAAATATGAAATATGATATGTTAGCAACTAATTGTAATTTAATGTTTTAATGGGGATTTTAACAATAGTACGAAGCTTACCTGTCACTTTTGAAAATGGTAGGGAATATTTCGTGATACAGGTGCATCAAACAGACTGTTTCTGTGTGCTGAACAACAAAAGGACAGTGGACCAATAAGAGGTTTATGAATATCACGTATTCTTAGATATAAACTCTGTTAACTGAAGATTGATGCACATTGTCAATTTAGGGTACGGTTACTTACCCTCACTTGGATGACAGAGAGTGTTAACACTTTTTTACAGTCGGTACGGTAGAATGTTACTTTCCTAGTAATAGATGACAAGAAGTATGAAAGATTTTTGGTGTCCCCACTTTCATGTATGAACCGTGATACTCTTCAGTAGATATACCCTGCCTTACATGAGAAGTCAGTCAACAAAATAATTGTTTTAGCTCACAATGCAGAAAGATATATCCTTTATAATGGATTAAATTATATTTAAATTCACCTATTCTTTTCGAAACTTGAAAGTATATGTAAAATTAGCAAACTGAGTAGCTTTGATACATTACTGGACGGCGATATTTCCGTGCTTTTGACATCATTTGATATGTTGCAAATTTTCATTGTCATGTTTAGAACATTAACGTGTTCTAATTGCGGAGGTGGGATAACAAGTTGACTCGTGATTCCTCGACAGATACCCAAGAGGAGTATAAGGGTGGGTGGGTGGGGGGGGGGGGTTACTGCCATTTTGATATAATTTCTGTGTTTTTAGTGGAAACCATTTAGATATAATATGGTGCTAACAATGACTAGTTTCTACTTGGTGCATTTATTTAGATATATTTACCGATTCATGAAATAAATATACTGAATCACTGCAAAAAGCAAACAACTCTCTAAAAGGAAACTAGGACGGAACTGTTGTGGAGTGCGAAGCATGCGGAAAATATGGGTCCTATAAAAGCATGCAGGAAAAGATGTATCTGTGTGATAATGTTTTCACAGTCAAATGGGTGAGGGAGGGGTTGTCCACCTACGCCATATGCAACCAAACTATGAAGGAGAACCAAGCAGTTCAATGCTCAGAGATTTTAATGCCGTGTTGAAGAATGCACAAATGATAAAAAAACTGGACATTCAGTTTACCTGTGGCCCTAGGGGACAGCCTCCCGTCAAGGAAAGTTGGGAATTCCTAGGGGAGCAGAAACAAGAGTTTACTTTCTTTATTATCAATATAAGGTAAAGATAGATATTAATCTGGTAGTCAATAGTTTGCAGGGACTTTGTGAAGTTGTCTGGAGAAGGAAGACATGATAAACTGTGATTCCCGTCAGCAGATGATTATCCTCATGAGAAGTCAGCTGCCCCAAGATGTTGATCTACTTTGGCTCTCGATTCTTCGGTATATCCGGGCTAAAAGTTTTATGGTGCACTTTGCAACTCCGTTGGACACCAGCCTTGAGATTGCATGGTGACATGCCGCGGCCAAACAAAAACTATCAAATGAGAATATCTTATTCTAAACAAACAATCAGTTCAAATATTTGCCAAAGTAGTTCCATTTTGCATTTGCAGCGACCTAACACAAGCATAATTCCTCAAGGACGAGCACATGTCACCCCTCGCCTAAGACGACACACCTTCGTATTTACCTAGCCTCCTCACTCAAAAAATATTCGCTAAGCAATTAATATTTCAAACGTATAGTCACTTCAAAGCTTCACAAAGATCGCACAATTTCTAATGTAAGCCTCCTTGTATATATAAATATATATATATATACACATAAATATATCTATATATATATCTATATATATATCTATATATATATATATACGATTGAAAGAGAAATATGGTGGGAGTCAACTATTGGCAAAAAGATGGAAAAAACAGCACTAAGTAGGAAGCTAAACTCGGTTCTTTATTCAACCTTGCTCAGCCTTAAAATAAACCAAGCGTACAACCGTTTAAAGAGGAGCAAAAGTAAAAGAGGTATAAAAAGGTTAAAGTTTCAAAAATACAAAAATAAAAAAAAAACAAAAAAAAAAAAAAAAAACAGTGGAACAAAACATGATCGACATCTGACACAATCAAAGGTTAAACAATAGAACAATAAAATAGGCAAGAGGAATACAAGCTGTCGTTAGAAGGTAGACTAAGCTTAAAAGGTAGTACTGAAAAGGATTATAAGATAGTCTGAAAGGGAGGGAGGGCAAGCAGTTAGCGTAAATAGCTGCAGGGAGGGAGGGCAAGCAGTTAGCGTAAATAGCCAATACTTTTCATAGAATTGAATTCCTTCCTTTTATTGAGCCCAAAAGGGTGGATAGAACAAAGTTGGGCCATACAAAATGCTTCCCGTTTGTTAAACAAATAATCAGTCTTAACGGTGCTACGAATTTGCTCAATAATAATAAAACGAATTTTTTTGAGAATATGTGGTTTAGAATTAAAATGAACGGCTAACTCACACCTAGCTTTATTATTAACCATGTCAGATTTATGATTTCGGAAGCGAACCTTAAAAGGGGTTGATATAGAACCTACATATTGCACATAACAATCTAGGCAAGTAGCAACATAAATAATATTGCAACTAGAACAAGTAAGATTTTCTCTGATGACGTATTTTTTTCCCGTACTCGAGCTAGAAAAATTAACGCATTCATCCAAAAAGTTTGCACAAAGGTCACAACGACCTTTATCACATTTAAAACAGCAAGATTCAGTATTAATAGCATCATTTACATTACTGCTTACACCAGGCTTCGTAATCTGAAGGTGATCTTTCAATGATTTACACTTACGAAAAGCTGGTAAGATAGAATTATCTGGAAAAACCTCTCTTATTTTGGGGAACTATACAATAAATGTAGATTCTTACGTATGACGTTACCAATGTTGGGCAAGGCAGGGTTAAAATCTAAAATAAGCGGAAATTTACGCTAGGTTACCTTTTTCTTAACAGTTTTGTTCAAAAGTTGGGCCCTAGGTACATTGTCTACTTTATCAAATTGTTCTTGAACAAAATCCGGATGGCACCCCCTGTTAAATAAATACTCCTTAAACCCAAGGAAACGTTTCTTTAAAAATCCCGGCTTAGAGCAAATACGTTTGAGCCGTGAAGCTATACTAAATGGAATGCTGGATTTACAATTAAATGGGTGAGTGCTGTCAGTTTGGAAGTAAAAGTGACCGTCTGTAGGTTTAGAAAACACATCTGTGTGTATTTTTCCTTCCTCCAAATGAACTAGGACGTCAAGAAACTCTAGATTAGTGTCCGAAGATCTAACAACAAACTCAATAGATGGATAGATAGAATTAATGAAATCAGTAAATGTACCCAGTGCCTCATACCCATGAGTTCAAATTTCAAAAATATCGTCCCGATATCTCCATCAATTATTCGGTAAGAAGGGGCCGCGGGTGGTAGCTACCTTATCAATATAAGTCATGGCTAAGTCATCGTAGCTGCAGGCTTTATTCGGACCCATAGCCGTGCCGTGAATTTGGATGAAATGATTGTCGTTAACAGACTGTAGAATTGTTATGTTTCAAGCAGATTTCTAATGCCTCTAAGATACAGGGAGTGCTAGGATGACGTTCATTTCTGCTGTCAAGAGCCTCTTTAACTGCTCTCAACCCCGAGGTATTATCGATGTTTGGTAACATAGCTTTAATGTCCCATGACACTAAAAGGAAGAGGGCCCGTCTAGGTAAATGTCTCTAATTTATTAATAAAATCTGTGGTATCCGGTACATAATGTTCAGAATAACAGGCTAAGGGCTGCAAAAAAAAAAAAAAAAAAAATCAGTAAAGGCCGAAAGGTTTTCTATGGCCGTACCACGTCCTGAAGTAATTAATCTAAATGGATTCCCATGTTTATGGGTTTTGACCTTGGCAAGGGCTTTTCCGGCCCTAGCGTCTTGCATAACTACCCATCTAGCAATTTTTTCATCAATATCCCCTTTCTTAACCCATTTGTCAGCCCATCCGAGACACGTTTAACATGTTCTAAAGTGGGATTATTGTCTAACTTAGAATAATGAAGTTCATTACCTAGTTCCAAAGACACCTTATTAACATAGTCTTCAACATTCATGAGAACGAATTTTCCTCCTTTATCCTGCGTGGTGATGCACTCAAAAGTAGTGCTCTTAAGGTTTATTAGGGCAGTACGCTCTTGTTTGGATAAATTGTCCTTAACATTCCGGACATTTTTGGAATCGAGGACTTCTCTTTGCACAGCGCTCAAAAAAGATTCAACTGCCGGGTCTCTGTGCTTGGGAGGCTGCCAGTCGCTCTTTATGTTAAGTTTTTTGTGGATTTTTTTTAAAATGATCATCTGAATCAAGTGAATTCTTATCATGGAAAAGCACTGCAAGTCTAATCCTGCGGGTTATTTGGTTAAGATCATCCCTGACTTTCAACCACTTAATGTTGAAGGGTACTGGACAAAATGAATGGCCTCTCGCAAGGAGATGTCAGTTCGTCTCCGCTGCAAAGGCGATTGCTGATATTAACAGGTCTTTGGTTTTCAAGGGGCTGCATCGGTGTCTCGAAGGGACGGAACTGTTTTCACCGTCTTCCCTTGATCCTCAAAGAACGGTTGAAACGCCGATTTCTACCTTTCCGGGATGTAGTTTTAATCGGAGACGTGTTGACTCTATCTCTCTGAAGTTTACGAGAATGTCTTAATTCCAGGGCCTTTTCTAGATTTAAGGCCCTTTGCTTAGCACTATTCCAAATAGCAGATGCTCTAACCCTGTCCATACTGGAAAAAATAGATTGAGCTTCACGGTTCAATTGCAAGCGAAGGTGTCTCTCTTTATCCTTGTTGTAGGTAACTAAGTCATTTAAAATCCTATGAGAAGCTGCTGTAAGATGATCCTTGCAACGGTTAGCAAGAGGGATATCTTTTGAACCTATGGCCAGATGGAATTTCAGTAGGAGCCCTTTAGGAATAGTACTGGATTCCAAGTGACTACTAAGAAAGTCGTGATGACATTTGTAGCGAATGCATTTGGCCCACAGGTTCCTTAATGTGTACGCTTGTTTCATGGTGCAAGAATGTAAAGCGCTTTGAGACTGACTTCGCTCAGTGTAAGCGCTATATAAAAACTGGCCATTATTATTATTATTATTATTATTATTATTATTATTATTATTATTATTATTATTATTATTATTATTATTATTAT